>LR750148.1:804027-861853 GCA_902729485.2 Mus minutoides | reverse complement strand
CCATCTGTATGGAGGTGACTCTTGTGAATGCAGAGAGAGGGTTAGAGTTATAGCTCAACTCAGTGGTAATGCACCTGCCTAATTGGGGCCTAAGTTTCGCTATTACTACAAGAGAACAAAACAAAACAAAGAATTTGATCTCCAAATATAAAGCAGCAGCTTGCTGCAGCAACGTGGATGCAAAACAAGAGTTTCACAGGCAAGGTCCAGATGATCTGGCCACAGCTGAAGACTGTGCCTGCTGTGCCAGTGAACAAAACCCCAAGACTCTGAGCTGAAAGCAAAGGCAAAGTATGGTCGAAGGGAAGGGAAGGGAAGGGAAGGGAAGGGAAGGGAAGGGAAGGGAAGGGAAGGGAAGGAAAGGAAAGGGAGAAAATCAAATCTATTTTCCTCCCAGCTCCTGCTCCTGGAATGACAACTCTGAAACGATTGGTTATGAAAGGCCATAAGCTTTGGCTCATTTCCTGACTAGCCCCTAACTATTCTAGGTCTACAACTTGGTTAGTTACCTCTCCTTCCGTGCCGACCTGCTTCTTTGGCATCTCCTAGGTGCCTCTCTCTAATCTCTCTCTGCGGCTTTCCCTGCATCTGTCTCTTTTTACTATCTCACTATTTCCCAGAATCCTCTGTCTTCCTGACAGTGTCCCACTTCCTATTTGCTGCCTCACTCATTTGGCTTTTTTATTGACAGCTGATGATGCTTATAAGAGATTCTCTCTACATATATGGTTTTTGCCTCCATGTGAGTGCACATATGCGTATGTAGGTCAGACAACATTCTTGGCTGTATCCCATCACCAGGAGTCATCCATCTAGCTAGGCAGAGAACCCCGGGGGACTTACTTTATCCCAGCATCCCACGTTTGTTAACTTTCTACTGCTGTGATAAAGACCATGACCCAGCAACCTGGGGAGAAAAGAGTTTGTTTTGTTTACACACCTTGGTCATATTCCAGACTGAAGGAAAATCAAGGCAAAAACCCAACCAAGAGATTAAATACAAGCCATGGAAGAATACTGATTACTGGCTTGCTCCCCAGGGCTACCTCAGCCTGGGTTCTTACACTCCCAGGCCCACCTGCCCCAAAGTGGCACTATCCAAAGTAAGCTGGCCCAAAACAGATCAGTCATTAGTGAAGAAAATGCCTCACACACTTGCTACAATCTGATGAAGGCAAAATCTCAACTGAAGTTTGATCATTCTCAGATGATCCCAGCTTGTGTGAAGCTGACAAAAACCAAAGGAGCATATTTAGTGCTAGGATTCCGAGCATGCACCATCATGCCTGGCTTGTTTGTTTGTTTAGACATACATTCTGGGAGTTGTACTCAGGTCCTCAGACTTGCAGGGTAAGCATGCTACTAGCAGAGGTATCTCCCCAACCTAGAGTATGATGTAAAAATACATTTACTTTATTTTAGGTCATGTTTCACATATGTGCAGGGTGACCACTGAGGTAAAAAGAGGTTGGACAATCTGGAACTAAAGTTATTTGTGGTTGTGAGATGCTGTATGCATCCCAGGAACTGAATCTGGGTTCTCTGCAAGAGCACCAAGTGCTCTTAACTGCCGAGCCATCTTTCCAACACTGTAAATTATTATTTTTATGATTCTAATACTCTAATATGCAAAAAACATATTAACTGAGTGGATCTTGGGGCCAGCAATATGACGCAGTGCTTGCTATGCAGCCTGGGGACCTCAACCGAATCTGTAGCAATCAATTTTATGACTGAAACTCATAATGACCCAGTGCACAGGTTTCTAGAGCCTTTCTGTTTATGTCTAGGAACAGCAAAAATGGCTTCAGCAAATGGCTTGAAATGCACATTCTCAAGCATTACATGAGATCTGCTTCATCCGAAGAGGCACTGACACGATCCCCAGGAGGAGCTGGCCCCGAGCATGTATCATACACACACCAGTATGCACCATCCACTATCATCTACTTCGCTGCTTTTATTTCCCATAGACAGTTTAGTCACTACATAATTTTAAGCATTGGGGAAATCAAGAGGATGAATTATCTATTAACTCTACCGGAGGCAAATAAACAGAAATCAAAAATATCTTATAGAACAGACTGTGGGTAGAAAGCTATAAGGCAAGAAAACTAGCCACACACTGCCAACTCCATACACGCATCTATTTATTTATTTATTTATTTATTTATTTATTTATTTATTCTACTGTAGGCTTTGAAAAAAATAGCTAAACTGCAGATGACAGCAGGAGAAACAAAAGAGATTTCTATTTCTTTGTCAGTTCCGTATCCGAAATCATCCTCATTGAACAATGTGATGTTCACTGTGTCACTAAGAATGTGGTAAATAATACAACTTACCAAACACAGACAGGAACACAAAATCCCTCTGAGACCCAGGTGCCGGTATCTGCACAAGAAAACAAATGCTCCAAGAACACTTCTACTGAACTTCTTCTTCCTGGACCAGGAGCGAGCCGCTGCCTCTCACAAGGAAACATGTCCTCACTTTTGTCCAAGATGATTTTGCTTTGAACAAATCTAAACTCTTGCCTTCAGATTCTCAGCGAGTGTCTTTTCTCCAAAATATACATATTCATATATTCATATATGTGTGTATATACACACACACACACACACACACACACACACACACACACACACACATGCATATATATCTTTCAGCAAATAACCAGCCCTCCTATCACGATCTCTGAATTCTACAGAAACAACAAAATTCAGCAATGCCAGCCCATAGTGGCAGTGTGCAAGGATGTGCTTAGCTTGGGGAAGCTCACGGTCTAAGCTTGAGCTTGCTTAAGCCTGATCTGTTAGGCACTTTTGTAGTATTAAGGCCAACTTTGAGCTCCTTGCATTCACACTTGATTTTACTTTTGTGACATATCCACTTGTTTATTCTGCCTGTACCTAATTATCTACCAAACATAATTAGCTGCACCTTAACTAACAAGACGCTCAATTAATGAAAACCTTTATTTGATTAACAGCAAAAGAGGGTTTCACAGGCTGACAGGCTAAGGCTGCCACGGTTTCACCTACCAAGGCAAAGGAGGCTTTCCTGCTGCTTTGTCCCTCAGCACCTTAACTTTCTTCTACGCCTCATAGGCCAAGCCCCATTCCTGACTGCATGTGGGCATTGCCTGGGAAAGATATATATATATATATATATATATATATATATATATATATATATATATATATATATATATATATATATATATATATATATATATATATCCCTTCCCACAAAAGACAACAGGGCTCCCAGCCCAGCTCTGCCTATCACACAGCGTATCACATGAGCAAGGCATGAAAATCACATGACCATGACCCATCAATGGGATTTCAACCTCGCACATTATTGGGAGAGCAGAAAAGCCCACCCTCTACTACAGATGGAGATAGTGTAAGTGGTGTCTATTTGCTTCCACAGTTCCCTTCAGAACTTAATGCAGACAGCGGAGGAAACAGACCAACAACAACAACAACACAGAAAATAATACAAACTGGAGACAGAAGGTGCCTGGCCCTGGTGCGACATCTGTAGACTTCTGGAGACATGCCTTTCCAGACATAGTTTCACTGTTTTGAAAGCCAGGTGCAGCTGGTGAACTGATACTTTCAACAAAAGATTGAATGTACGTGTGATACACTTAAAAAAAAAATGGCTCATTTGAAGAGAAACAAACAAAAAATCCAAAATAAATAAGGAGTATAGGGCAATATCTCTACAACTTTAACCATTATAACGATCTGTTTAAGGAGTCTGCAATCAAGCTGACAGTGGTGGTATATGCCTTTCTTTGGGAGATAGAGACAAGCAGATCTCTGTGAATTCAGGATCAGCCTGGTTTATATAGTAAGTTACCGGCTAGCCAGGACTATAGCAGAAGGATACATGTTTTTAAAACAAAAACCCTAGTAATCAGAATTACCATCACAAAATGCTATTATGTATTATGACATGAGGATGTTCTGACAAATAAACCGCATTACCAGACCAGCAAAATGTGTGAACTGCTTTTAGACTGTCCAGAGCAACTATGACAGTCCATATGCCAAACCCCTAGGGAAGTCATGACAAACAGTAGCATTCTAAGGGCTGGGATGTTCTGCATTTTAGAAACATATTTGTCCTCTCTGACCACATAATTTCACATTCAAACCGCTATGCAAATATCCTTGGCAAATAAAACATGACAGAACATTACACTCAGGTGAGCCCTGAACTCCAAGGTCTCCTGTCCGCCTTAAGAACACCGCCGCTCTTGTTCTACATCTCTGGCTGTGCTGATAAAAATGTAAGAACTTGGATTTTCAAAATCGAACAGAATGGAAACCTGCTATCCCAGCGCATGGCAAGCCAAGAGACCTGTGCAAGTTACACTGTAGCAGTGCATTACATGCTCAGCTTCCTGCTGCCATTGCTGTGTTCCCCTGTGTTCACACACAAGTGCACAGAAGAGATTTGGGTTTCTGCAATGAAACCATTGCAGTAAAAGTGCCTATGCCATTTTCACCTTAATCAACTTCTCAATGGAAGCCAAAATCTAACCCAACACAGCCAAACAGCTCTTACCTACTCAGAAGTCAAAATGATGCATTAAAGTCAGAGCGAACCACTCTAGTCAACGCAAATATTTTGTGCATATTACATGAACAACACTACTGAATCTGCACCAAGCACACGGGTTCAGGGTACATGGGTCTAGTGCTGGAGCAGGGATATTTAGGCTTGATTTTATTTTGGTTCCTTGATGCAAGACCTCTCTCTGTATCCCAACTCACAATGTCCCTGTCTAAGCCTCCTGTATGGTGAAATCACAAGCCTGCTCCTTCTCAAGTGAGTCTCTACCAGCTACTTGAATTGGCTTACTCTAAAGAGCACCTGGTTCCTTATTACCTCAGGACTCAGTACTTCACAGCTGCCAATGTTGGTGATTCCAGTGCACATTAATTCTGTTAAAAAATCATAATTTTGCCTTTTGAAATTCTATTTGAAGCTTAATTAGCTTTCCAATTAAACATTTCAAATTTAACCAGAGTAAACCATATTTAAGTATGATGTATGAATGTTTTACCTGCATATACATATATACATACATATATCTATATATTTATAAATATATGAATGTATAAATGTTCATATAAATATTTACACATACACACACACACGCCTGATGGCCTGTAAACGTTAGAAGAAGGTATTAGATTCCCTGGAAATGAAGTTAGGATGGTTATGAGCTACCATAGTATGGTGGAAACTGAACCTGGGTTCTCTGCAAAAGCAACAAAGTGCTTTTAAATAAACCACTGAGCCACCTCTCTAGACCCTATTTTATAATCTAAAAACATTTTCAGATGCTGTCCTGGGCTTCATCAAACTGCCTAAAGTTTGTAGCACAGGATAGTTGGAAATCCCCAAGGGCCTTATGTCGCTTTATTCCAAGATTAATTACTAGCAGTTATCACTTCAGCAAGTTCATTAATTGAGCCTCGGTTTTATCATCTGTAAAATGCAAACTTAGAACACACTATTCCATAACAAATGTATATGCCTACAATGATTATCAGAGTACATCAATGTTCAACCAATGGTAAAGACACTGTTTTAAATTGTAAGCCTTTTTAAAGGGCAAACTGTGCTGTATGTACCCGAGTATGTGTCTGTGTATCACATGTATGCAGGAGCCTGGAGGTCAGAAGCACTAGATCCCCTGGAACTGGAATAACAAACAGTCATGAGCCACCATGTGGGAGCTGAGAACGGAACCTAGGTCTCTGCCAGAGCAGTCAGTGCTCTTAACTGCTGAGCCATCTCTCCAGCTCCTCTTAGCCTCATTTTCATTATTAAAGAGAAGCCACAGTGGTATTTAAGTAACGGGAGTGAAGATCATTGTAGAGAGAGCATTCTAACTCAATCATAGTGAGTGAGAGAGGGCTTTTAGTAGTGAAAACAATCCTTCAGCTGTTACTTTATGCAGAAGCCAGAACATAAGCCAGCAACAAGCACCACTACTCTGAGGGAAGCTGATGCCACAGCCTGAAATCACAGCACCTCAACATTTCTTTCCCTTCCCATAAAATCCTTCCGGACACCACTATCTAAAAGCCTGAAAACTAAGACTGGATGCATTTCCAAGCTGGTGATTTCAAAATTGATTACTTTCTGATAGAACAATTCAGAAACTACCAAGACCACTAAGGTACAACAGGTTTTTATGAAGAACAGGATAATCCAATTCTCAATGTGCCACTCTGCTCCAGGTCAACAGAAATTCTTTCATTCGTCTGCTTGCTCATTCACACATGCACTCCTGGTGAATGCTTACTCTATAACAGGCAGTGATCTAGATCTAGGTGACAAGCTATTGGAAAGATGAAAGAAAGGACAGATGAACGGAGGTATGGGGAGGAGGAACAACATAACACTAATTAGATACTGAAGGAAACACACAGACACACAGACACACACACACCCCAAGAATTAGAAAAACCAAAAGTAGCCTTGACCTACCCCTCCTCTCCAGTGTTTCCTAACCCCTGTAACCCAGTAGGGTGACTAGAGTGTTCATTAACATGACCATCACCATGCTGTAAGGACTGAAAATGAATAAGTTCAAAGACTTTCCTTAAGATCACACAACTGAGGCACTCATCTACACTGCCCACACAAGTAGTTCAAAGCCACAGAAATACAAAACACAGCACAAGAATGAAGCATGATTTTGGGTTCTGGTGACACTTAAGATTTAAAACAGTGAAAAAAAAATTCTCCAAATCAGGATTTCCTGAAAGATTTTAAATCTGTTATTGAAAGTCTGCTATCCTGCCATCAAATGGATCTGAAGCTAAATGTGGTTTGGGCACAGGTTCTCCAGCATTTGGGAAACTGGGGTAGGAAGCCTGTGGATTTCAGGCCAGCCTAGGCAACACAGCAAGGCCCTATCTCAGGAAAACACAAGACAAAGAAACACAAGGGAAATGAGATGAGCATCTTTGTAGAGGAGAAAGAAGTCCTGTCCCAGAGAAGCAAGAGAGTTAGCTGTTCCACATGCAGGAGAGGAGAAAACATGAGCAAGAAATAAATACTGATTTTTTTTTAATCAGCAGTGAAAACAAAAAAGATAAAATCAGTGTTGTAAAATGTAGTCAGACAACTAAGGAACAGAAAATAAGAGGCATTAAAGTGTCATCTCCTCTTCTCAGCAATATATTCCAACTACTTCTTAAAATATAAAAGCTAAATCCAAGCAGTAGGAGCTGATTAAGTCACTGCTTTTCGGCAACACTATGTGAGTGCCTGATGCCGCATTAGGAGCAGTGCCTCCTCGCAGGCATTACCTATCCTCACCACCGTTCATCCACCAGGAGCAGCGTCCCTGCTTAGCTTACCAGGATGCTGTGGGAACTGACTTTACAATGTATGATACCTGGCTAATAGTAATTGTTCATAAATGTAACTGGGGGTGGGGATGGGGATATAGCTTGCTAGGTAAGAGTACTTGCTGTAAAAGCAAGGTCAGAGCAAATCCGTGAGGACCTAAGTTCAAGCCCCAGGATTCATGTAAAAGACTGCATGGCTGTGCACACCCTGGTATTGGAGGGCAGAGACAAACAGAGCCCGGAAATGATTGGCTAGCCTCTCTTTAAAAAAAAATAGGTAGATAGTGGTAGAGGAAGACATTGGATATATTGGATATATTGGATACATGTGCACAACAATCACACTCACACACACACACACACACACACACACACACACACACACACACACACAAGCTCTTATGCTGCAAACAGCAGGAGCCCTGACAGAACGTCTAACCCATGTTCCTATGAGTAGCCCCTACGTTGCCCTTCTCAATCCAAGGTCCTCTAACAGACCGTAAACACAACTGCCCAGAAAGATTTTCATTATAAAATGCTGCAATGACTACTCCTCTGGCTAGCTGTCTCTAAGAGCAGAATGAGAACACTGATTTTCTATTTTATTTTTCTTACGGGAGACACTGAGTACACATTAGTGCCTTCCACATTTGTGTGCCAATTGAGAAATTTCTTTTATATTTAAGGCATTTCATGCCAAAGCTAAAAATTTAATAAATCATTAGGCATTTATTATCAGAAAAAATTATGATAAGAAAAAGAGGATGAAGAACCCTAAATTAATGACGTCATTAGTACATAAACGCCAGTGTGGAGTCCATTAGCATGTCCATGTGGAGTTCATTGGCATGTGCCCAAGAACAAGGTTCTTCAATGCAGGTAACTAGTGAGGTGAAAAGAAGAGAGTAGGAGGGAAATTAATTCAAGGAAGAAAGGCAGGAGAGAGAAAGAGGGGAGGGGAGGGGAGGGGAGGGATTTTGAGTAGAAAGTATTCAGAAGAAGTTCAAGACTGCCTCAGGCACCAGTCTGTCAAATAATGTGATGAGCAGCTGCTCCTCATGCAAGACAAGGAAAGAGCTGCAGAGCTTAGACTGACAAAAGTGACCATAAGGACACCTGAGGACTGGAGGAAGACATGCTCCTTCTGTGCCAGGAGCTGTGGGGAATCTTCTACCTGACTGCCCTATCCCTGAAACATCCTTTCCTTAGTATATAAAGGATTGAGGGGCTAGAGAGATTGGACAATGATTAAAATTTGTTACTCTTGCAGAGGTCCCATGGTCAACTTCCCGCACCCACATGGTGGCTTACAAACTCTCCATAACTCTAAAGCCAGGAGATCTGATGTTCTCTTCTGACCTCCATATGCACCAGGTATGCCCAAGGAATTTGTGTCTTAAACTAAATTGATGTGCCAAGTGACACATCAATAAATGTGTCAAACCTTAAATTGATGTATGTGTGTGTGTATATACACACACACACACACTGATTCATAATCTCTCTCTCTGTCTCTCTCTGTCTCTCTCCCCCACCCCCTCAGGCAAAACAGTGGAATATGCTAGTTGTGTTTACACATGAGCAGAGACCGTCAGAACTGGGACCTAATAGGTGGTAGGGGAGGTGGATGGTGAATGGCCAATGGATTTTACTCTGAATGAGAATGGTTGCTGTTGGAGGGTTTTGAGAAGTGCAGATAGGCTATAGGTGACACTTGAACAGGGCAGATTGTCACCTTCCTATGAGTACCTATTTAAGGTTTAATTTAAGGTTTTTAAAAATGCAGCTGAGTCTTCATTGTGATGTCTTGATTACATCACATTTGGACACAAAACTTGGGTTCTGAAATTATCAAATCTGTATATTCCTAAACTTCCCTCTTTACAGATGAGTCTGGAGCAGGATGAATGGATGAGTGACTCTGGAATAGAAAGATGCCTCTTACACTTCTTCAAGGACAGAGAAGGAACTAAGAAGCCATTTCATACATAGACTTCTAGGACAGACAGAAATAAGTTCCATTCCATGGAGAGACTCCAACACTCAGTTCCCACAGCATGCTGTGTTGACAAGTCATTGAAATCAATACCCAAGCTACTGGCTATCTGATAAAGGCCCTGGTCATTGATTCTATGATGTTAGAAGAGCAGCATGGAATATCAGTGTTTTGGTCACTTTCTACTCTTGTAAACTCAGGATGCTTTCCTTGTTCTCACTCTCCACAAGGACACTCTGCCCTGTTCAAGTGTCACCTATATCCTATCTGCACTTCTCAAAACCCTCCAACAGCAACCATTCTCATTCAGAATAAAATCCGTTGGCCATTCACCATCCACCTCCCCTACCACCTATTAGGTTCCAGTTCTGACGGTCTCTGCTCGTGTGTAAACACAACCAGCATCTCCCTGCATCTCCATCTGGGAACCACTGCCATCCACAGGCACTCATCCTCACCTTCCTATGAGTACTAATTCATGCTTCACTTATCAAGACGGTGTCTCTCGTTCACCCTGTGTAAAACAGACAGCCCTCACAATCGTCTCCTCATAATATTTTCATACTTGAGATAACATTTATCTGTTGTCTATTTCCTCCTTCTCCTCTTTCCCAAATGTCACTCAATACTAAACTCGATCAGGTAAGGAGCCATCACTCATATTCATGGAACATGGCTTCATATTGGAGGATGGATGGATTTCTTGATAATTAAAATGGTTAATGCTATTTTCATAAAAACAGTAACTCATCTACCCATCAATATGTTTGTCCATGATCTCACATTTTGATTCCTCTTGTCAGATACCAAATTCTGAACTTCCTGTTCTGAGGTGACAGTGGTAAAAACTCAAATAGAAAGAAGATCAATGCAACCTTCTGAAGACAGACACAGAAATTGGTTTTAAACTAGGCTAAGTATGCTGGACATACTTATGTTCTTAACATGTGACATAATATATGTTCATAATATATGTCATAGTCATGCTTAGAAATTACTGCCCTAAGCAAAGAGGCAAAGAGGTCTCCTCTTCCCTTGGAACAGTCTTGCCTTGAAGATCTGAGATGAACTGATCACCCTGTCTTGTCTCCTGAGTATACAAGGATGGAACTGTACCATCGTAACCAATTGAAAATTTATTTCAACTAAGAACACTTTGATATTTTTGGCTGTAAATTAAAAATACCCTTCCTTGTAAGATTCTTGAGATAACCTTTAAGTAATAACAGAGTTTACATGATTCCCTTAGTGAGTTATCATTTTGAAAACCAACTATACACGAGTTGTATATTAAAAAGTACTTTCATACATATGCTTTGCATTTTATGGCTGCCCTGAATCTACCTATATATAAAATTGAACAGCTAATCTAACTCCTGCCTATGTTGTGACTGTTTCAGATAGCACTTCTAATAATTAGCAAATTAAAATATGACTGTAAAACATCTTAGGAAACCCTTAAAGGATAGAAAATGTGAATGCCTAACAGCCTGGGTCCAGAAACTTCACAGAATATCTTTACCTGAAGCTGTTTCTTTAATTGCTTCTAATGAAGTCAATGCATGTGTTAATTAAATATTAAGTGCAAATGTAAGTACTTGTAAGGTACAACACACCTCTTCAGAATACGAAAATGTACACTAGTCACTCCGATCTCGACAAAGCATGAGTGCTGGGACCCCCCAAATCACTTAGCCAACATTCTCTCTTAATGTCCCGGGCTAGCTAGCATCAAGGAGGTCCTTGCCTATAGAGAGAAAATCTATGCCCACAATATGGCTGAAGGGTGGGTTATATAAACAAGCTAACAGGATCAATCACTGACCTGTGCTAAGTGTCGCCACAGCCCTTGCTTGATATTTTATCTCCAGTTGACAATGAAGAAAGCAAGATTCTACATTAAATGAGTCAAGTTCAAATTGCATTCAGTTTTTCACACTGATGTCAGAGGCTGGCTCCTCACAGCTTTCCAATGCATGGCTTACGTTTTCTTCGAGCTTCTGAAACAAGGTCCCAATAAAGGCACTTCTACCACAGGACTAAGAAAGACATGACTAGGAAGAATTTAAATAGGAGCTTCATTTGCCAAGTAATGTTCTCTTGTGGTCCCTAAATGATGTCTGTATTAATGAAAATTATTACAGCTGTATACTTCTAGTGAAGAGATGTGTAATCTGTAGACAGTCAATAGGAACAAAATAATAAAACAAGTAGAAAATACCTTGAAATGGCTGACAGGAAGACATACTGAAATGTTACCATAAATGTTTCAAAGAACAGATTTCAGCTTATCAAGCACTATGCAAATCATATGCAAATCCCACACAATGGTCTCCCTAGCCTGTTTCATTTGCTTTCCCCCTTATGTGGCCCTTGGGAAATCCAAGTAGAAACAAGGGAGCTGTGATTCGCCCTGTGGCTCTAGCTCTGGATAGAGCACTTGCTGCAGGAGAGGTGACAAACTTGATGGACTTTCTGATTGCTATTCCACACATACATTTCCAAGCAAGTCCACCAGCCTCCTACAAAGTCAGCATTAAATCCAAACGTCAAGAAGAATCTGCACACATATATTTTTAAAGTGTCAGCTTATACAGCATCCACCTACTTACAGCCAGTCTTTCCCTGCCCCTGCTTTTTTAAAAGTCAACACACAAACATAACAACCCACCCTTTACATGTATGATTAAGCAGAAAGTCTTTTCACAGCTGAGCCTGATACCACCAAAGCCTTTTGGGTCAGTGCTGTAATTTATCGTAGTATAATTTGTAAGCTTCCAACTGCCTCACATAGCACAAATGCAAGACATAGCAGTAAAGGGTGAATTTTAAAATATACATGCTGAAGTCTGGTCAGAAGCTGTAAGCAGGCTCACCAGCCAGCTCCCTCTTATTCCCTAGAGCTACCTAGCAATCCCTTTCCTGACCTGGCCTTTTTCCTGCTCCTGACTCCCTATATCTACATCTTCCACATCATTTAGCCCACCCTCTCTGGCTAAAGAAGATAATATGTATGCATGAATATGCATGTGTGTGTGCATACAAATGCTGAATACATAAAAGGGGTTATTCATGTATTGGATTACATGTGTATGTAGGTACACACATAATCCATAGGTATACGCATGTGTGAGGATGCCACAGACTTAAGTATATAGTTCCTAAGGCACCATCCACCTTTGTTAGACACTGGGCTGAAACCCACCAAGTAGGCTAGGCTGGCCAGTCAGAGAGCACCAGAGCATCTAGCCGCTTGTGTCTCTCCAGCACTGGGATTGGAAGAGCTCATCACCACTCCCGATAGTCTAGCTAGTGCTGGGAGTAGAACTCAGGTCCACCTTGAATACTATACTGCTTGAGCTATCGTCTACCCAACCCCAGTAGAGGACATTAAGCACTTCTAATTATTCATCTCACCTATTTATGTCTCAGAATCTGAACTCCTTGAAAGGGGAGAGATTGCTTAATACGGTAACCAGGGTATTTTTGAAGTCTCAGTCCTTAAGGCATTTTGTCAAACAACGAGTAAATAAGCAGCTTCTTTTTCATTTCTACAGCTTGCTGCTCCTGCTCAACACATGGTGTGAGAAACTCGATTCTTTAGATCTCTGAGATGCAGGGCTACCCCCTGCTAAGATTGATGGAAGATTCCCACTGCTTTCACAGAGCATTTGCTGCAGAACCTGGAGAAGAGGAACCAACAGGACTTGGCTGGGGAGAGGCAGCCTACCCTCCAAGTTCAGGAGCTCCTGGATACACTCCACAACTGCCTCCTCTGGCCTGTAAGGCAAGGCGTTCATGCCCTACTGTTTTGGCGGGGTAAGTGGCTTCTGGTCCTGCTGCTCTATGTGCCGCATGACTGCTGAACCAGAAGATGAACAAATCCGATGCCTTCGATGCTCAGTGAGTCTAACTAGAGTAATGAACTCCATCCACTAAGGCATTTGCTGCACCCGAGAACAGTGTGAGGACCCACGATAGGAGAGTCAATTATCACAAGGCAGCCCCGCTCAACTTTTCTCACTGATTAAGGACCCAATGAAAACTTGTCTAAGGAAATTTAAAAACCCTCCAGGTGCCCTCTCTCATTCCCTGCATGACTGCCTCCAGGCAGTTCTGTCCAAGTGCACAGCCTCAATTGCTATCTCTGTGGCAATGAGTCTTTCCCTGGACCTTTCTCCAGAGCTACAGAGCTTCTTCCATGGACCTACTTGCTTCTTGGATGCTACTACTCAGGCATCTCAAACTCGCCTCAGACACCCGGAGAGTAAATGGCAGGTTAATTGCAGGTTTAGATGGTGCCAGAGAATATAAAAATGTTTTCCAATGCTCAAGCTCTCTCCCTTTAATGATGGAAGCTCCCAGAGGACACAGGGTGGTAGAGTCCAACTGTACAAAGTTTCTGGGGCAAAATGAAACTGTAGGAAAATGAGCTCTAGGTTGGCACTGCCAATAAAATATGACCAAACCCTCCACTGGCCCTGGGGATGGCCAACTTGAATGCTAGCTTGGGTCTTTTAAGACACTGTTAGAAATTTCCAGAAAATAAACTACCTTCAACTTGGTGGTTTGTTGTTGTGGTTTAGGTATTGTTTTGTTTTGTTTTGTTTTGAGAATTGTTCAGTTTAAACAGCTCTTATTCCTTACATCGTCTTTATTGTTTTTATTTTATTTTTTTTACATGACACATTCATGTGGAAATCAGAGGACAACCTATAGGAATCAGCTCCTTTCTTCTACCATGTGGGTTCCAGGGACTGAACTAAGGTCATCAGATTTGCACAGGAGTAGGGACTTCCCTTTATCATCTGAGCCATCTCCTAGCCCTTGCTTTTCTTTAAAATGGTTACAGTTACAGAAGCATCTCCTGATGTAAGGGATGCACAGAGGCAGAAAAGTAAGGTCTCCAAGTCCACTGCTCTCTATGTAATAGTCATGGGGAGGACCATTTAATGTACAGCATTCTGTACATCTGCTCCAAGGCATTTCTTCTTTTAGTTTTTACCAATACAGGCAACAGAGCTATGTCCACTCCTAAACCAGCTCTGATGTCCTTAGGAGGCACCTAATTTGCCATTCTTTGCCAATCTTGAACTCTAATTCTCTTACACACAGTTGCTACAAGATGAGTAGTCACCCTAGGCATGAACTCGGCTGACAACGTCAAGGAAAGACTATGCAGCTTCCACAGCAGGACGCTCCAGGCAGACTGGCTGTTCTACACGGCCCACTGCTGCCCACTCCTTCCGATTTCTAGATCTTATGACTCGCCTCTTTCTCCTGACTCAACAACTTTTACCTTTTACCTGCTGTTGATCACCTCTGCCAAAACGGTTAACTGTGTACTGATTTTTCTTTTTCATCTAACTTGCACGAGTAACAAATGACTCACTTGGGAACCTATGGTCTAAAATTTGGGAATGTAATTGCTAACAGATCATTTACATTTTTGTTGGCAACAATCATTTAAACCAGGGCCTGAGAATGTTTGTACGTTCAAGTGCATGGCCACAAGAAGATGGGCGGACACAAACAGCTGACACTCTGTAGGAATGCACCTATGGGAGGAGGTGACTGGACACCCTGTCCTTTGGACCCCATCTCCTTCCATCTAGTCCTGGCTGTGCACAGGGAGCTGTGGGTCTCATATTCACCCTACCGTTCCTAACAATCCCTGCTTTCCTTGTTGCCTCAAACACAGCTTTCTCCAGCTGTGCAAACTCCTCAGTGCCTTTCCCAAATCCCCAATCAATTAAAAGTGGCTCTGGCTGGCTGGAGTTTCAGAGACCTTTACTGAGGTTAAGGGTAAGTCACAATGCATCTCATATTACTTTTACACAAATACTGTGGAGCACAATGATGCAGGGACTCTCAGGCCATTTCCTTAAGTCCCTCATTCTCGTGGTTTTATGTCAAGCTACATTCTTATCGAGGACTATTTGTAGTAAGAAAAAAAATGATTTCTAAGCTTACATATGGATAATAAAGTGTTATTTTAAGTCATTTAATACTGTTAGAGAGTATAAGCTCAACTGAGAACTTTCTCTGCCCTAAAAAAAAAATTCATAAGGTGGCTGGTATTCAGTCGCACATAAGACCAGCTACACTGGCTTTTGAAATTCACTGAAATTCTAATTAAATAGAAAGTGTCTTAGTAAATTCCTAAGAGGAACATTATTCATAACACATACTCGGTCTTGAAAAGTTGCATATATGCACTTTAAGCTGTTGACTTTAAAATACTTTATGTTCGGTGACTCTCGTCCTGAATCTTATAAAAAGCAGCTGTGTAAAATATAAATCAGGGAAAACAATTTCTGATGCTACAGCTTCTTCATTTTCATGGGATTTCCCTGGGCTTATCCTGGCCAGCTACAAACCTCCTAGGATATTCTTTTTAAGGAAAGAGAAGTGGTTTTTAAAATATAATTTAAATGTAATATTTTTGATGTGCTAAATGTGTGTCTGTGGTATATGTTTGAATGTGTATGTAGGTATGTGCACCATGCAAGCATACATGTATGGAGGCTAGATGTGTTATTTCCCCCAGATACCACCAACCTTATTTTTGAGACTCAGTCTCTCCTGACTGACCTGGAGCTCACTGACTCAGCTAGGCTGACTGGCCAGCAAGTCTTAGGGATCCACCTACCTTCTTCCTCCAAGGCCAGCTTCTCACACAGGTACTAAGGATCCGATCTCCATACCATTTACCAACTGAGCCATATCCCCTGTCCCCCTGAATATCTTGTAAGATGTATTGGACAGTTCCCAAGCACCTTAGGTGATGAAATATTAATGTGTCATATTGAGAAGATTATATGAGTATGGCAAAGCACACTCTTTGCACGAGCACAAAAACTTTAGCTCCCTCGTGTGATCCAAACCTCAAGTCTCTTAATTACACAGGGCTGATAGGTAGGCCTGGGGCTAAACAGTATTTCAAGAGAAGTTCTAACAGGATATTAGAGCACATGTGCCTATTGATCAAAAAGAAAAAAAAAATCTATACATTCGAGACTTACTTTTATTTCTCTACATGTCTAAAGTGTCAGACAGAAGGAGAGTGGGCAGGGGGTTTGGCTTGACTTGACATAAGCTAGAGTCATTTTAGAAGAGGGAATCTCAATTGAGAAAATGTTCCCACAAGATTGACCAGTGGTGTCCTTTCTTGATTAATAATTGATGTGGGAGGACTCAGCTCACTGTGGCTAATGCCATCTCTGGACTTGAGGTCCTGAATGCTCTAAGAAAGCAGGCTGAGCAGACCTTGAGAAAGCAATCCAGTAAGCGGTACTCCTTCATGGCCTTTGCTTCCGTTCCTGTCTTGCCTTTCCTGAGTGATGGAGTGCAACCAGTAAGATGAGATAAACCCTTTCCTCCCCAAGATGTTTTCATCATGGTGTTTTATCACAGCAATAGATACCCTATCTATGACAAGCAGCAAGCAAGGGCTCTTCACTGCTGAGTCATCTTTCCAGCCCTGCCAGATGTATGGGAAGAGCATCCAATGTACTGAGTACAGAGCTAGAGATGGAGAAACTGTAAAAAAAAAAAAAAAAAATAATAATAATAATAATAATAAGCTCTTCTCTCTGAAGGAGCTGAAAACAGCATCAATTTAGACTGTGCTGGGGCCAAGATAAGAACAGGGAATGGCTTGTGATGTTAGGAACCAGAAGCAGCCTGGAGTGGGGTAGAATGAAAGATGAGTATTCAGACAAAGAAAGACAAAGGACAAGAGAGAGAGAGAGAGAGAGGAAGTGGAAACTCAAATGACCTGAACTACAGAGAATCTGAAAGTCCTATGGCTTTGTAGACTACAGCTTAATAGATAGGGAAAGGAGGGAAGTCACCTGAGATGACACTGAAAGGCAGGCAGTGACCAGACTGCAAAGGGCCCTCTTGGCCATGGCAGAACATGTCAGCATTCGACTTTGCAACAAGAAGCCACGAAAGGGCTTTGTTATAGGACGCTCACTTTACTTTAAATCTGAGCCAACTCTTTCATCTTTGTAGGGTGCAGACAAAAACATTTCCATACCCAAATAATCTATGGGTTTCATTTATCATTTCAAGCGAGCCAGTCTCAGTATGGCAGTAGGATAAACTAAAGACTTGGTAGAGGATGTGGAGGGGTTGACAGCTCATTGATCAAACACGGATGTGCTCACTGCTGTTCTTAATGGTGTAAGAACTTCCATCCCAAAGCCTGGCCACACCTTGGATGTAGGCAACTTTCTCTTCGATGTTGCCTGAGAGAGCTCCTGAGGTGTAACTTAAAACCCACATACTTCTTCATGTTCCCAAAGTAAATATTTCATTACTTGGATCCATCAGGGTTGGTGCTATGCAAGAGAGAAGCACTCTGTAAATAATCAAAACAGGCACTCAAGATTGACAAAAACACATCTCTGGAGAACAGAGGAAGGGTCATTAGGCAAAAGATAAAAGAAACCACATCAGTAGCCATGGTTTCAAACTTCCCTCTCAAGTTTCTCTAGCAATACAGTATTTAAATTACACAGGCAGCTAAGCCAGGGTAAAATAAGCCAATAAAATATTGACAGTTAGGAAACCTCTAAGAACCCAGAGTCATGGCCATGTCTGTTCAACCCAAGTTTGTAATGGTGGGAATGCTGTGGTGACAGCAGAGCAAAGCATCATGTGACAGAGCAGAAATGCTGTGTGTGTGTGTGTGTGTGTGTGTGTGTGTGTGTGTGTGTGTGCGCGCGCATTCGTGCACCATTTCATCAGCATTTCAACCTCAGGAGAGTAGTGAAGGGACACTGGTCCATACAGCTGTTTGTGCTGAAGTAATACTCACAATAGGTGCAGCCCACTTTATACAAATTGAAAGTTAATCTTTAAAATTAGCTGGTTAAAACTACTGCTCTCAGAAGACATAGGTGAGATCCAACCTAGCTCCTTTCGCATTTAAAGGCACATCTAGCTTAGGCTGTGTCTCTATCCAGTAATCAGGCTGTGCATCAAGTCCAGAGCCTTGTGCATACTACCTCAACACTCTACCAAATGAGCTACATGGCCTGATGCACCCAGAGTATCCTTAAAGAACAAAAGCTAATGAGAAGACGGTATAGACCAAAAGAGGGAGGAGGGGTGAGGGTGGGAAGGCAGGAGAAAGCATTTCACTTTTGGAGGAAGGCCTTTCCTGAATGTCTTAACCCTTCCTTGTCTCTTCTTCTATAGCAAATGCCAGAGAATCAGGGAAAATAAAAACTATGAGAAGTAGTTAAGGGCCTAGGGTAGACCCAGCCAAGGAAAAAGAGTAACTTGAAACTCTGCTCTCCCATCTGGCACCCTCTTGGGAGCTCTGGCCTTGGAGGTAGTAGAGGGAGTCTGATGTTTTCTAAGGGTTAATGAACTGTTCTAATTTAACAAGTCCCAGAAAAGCAGGCAGACCACACAGTTCAGCTTTGTCTACTGTGGGGAGAAAAGCCTTAGAAAGTTAGTCAAACATTTTCATACAAAAATAAACAGGCATTTGGTTTCTGTGTTCTTCTGTGTGACAGATAGGGCCTCTGAGGTAACATCGATGACTTTCAGGTGGGGGTGGGCATTCAAATACATAAAGTCATGAGAAATAAAACAAAACGAACTGGCACATTTCTTAAACCAGTCTCTCACAGAGAGGCGGTGGTGACACACTGGAGATGAAAACCATGGCTTGTTCTCAGTCTACTGTGCAGCACAGAGGATGATGAAGCCCCAAGGTTTTAAGAGACTGTGTTCTTAACACTGTGTCTCTGCCAAGCCTTTGTTGTTACAGTGACCTGACTCACCCAGCTATATTAACATTCCTGAAGTCTCTCTTTTTATTTTTGTGTGTTTATAGGTATGTGCATGCCTGTGTGTTTATGTTTATGTAGAAGCACACACACATAGTCGACAGATAGATAATAGATGATAGATAGATAGATAGATAGATAGATAGATAGATAGATAGATAGACAGACAGACAGACAGACAGACACACACATGTGCCTGCAGAGGGCATGGGGCAAGCTCACCTATCATTTCTCAGATACCAGCTACCTTGTTTTATTGCGTCAAAACCTGGACTTCACAAGTAAGATCGGTGCAATAGCCAATGAAACCTGAAGGCCTATGGTATTCCTCCTCCTCCTCAGTGCTGGAATTCTAAGTACACACTCTTAGGACCAGATCAGCGCTTTCCACATATATTCTGGGGACCAAGCTCAAGTTCATATGCTTGTGAGACAAGCACTTTACTAACTGAGCTAACTCTCACCCCTAGATCTCTCTGTGTCTACACTGCAGGAGCATGGTCATCACATGTATGTATGTATGTATGTATGTATGTACTTATATGCTACTTTTGGCCAATGTGAGCATGTAACACCAATCTTTTGGCATCTGATCCACCAGCAGTGTATTTAAACACACAGACAAGCAAGAATCAGCTCATGAGCACAGTGTTCATTTCTCATGTAACATCTGACATCCTGAAAATTCAAGACCTGTTTTTAATGGGCAATTTTAAAAGAATTTGAATAGCTCTAATTTGCTTATGGTATTAACCTCTGTTCTATGCGAGAAATAAATTATAAATCGGGTCTTGCTTAAAATGTGCTTGCCAAGAAGTGCCTGGCATCATGCAAACCCCAAGAAATGCTCTTCAAAAACCAATAACCGCACTTTCAAAGCACCTTCAGGGTGACTACACAGAAGCTCAAGCATTTCCCCTGTGAAGCAGTCTTCTCGAAGACTGCATGTGGGAACTGGAGAGATGGCTCACCCGTTACTAGGAAATACTGCTCGTACAAAAGATTTCAGTTCGGTTCCCAGCATCCACGTCAGGTGGATGGATCAGTGCCGTGTATAAATCTAGATTCAGGGTATCTGATGCCCTTGCTACCCTCTTCTTGCTACTTTAGGCCCCTGCAGTCACACTCACATACCCACACACGGACAGACCCATATATGTGTAATTAAAAATGAGAAAGGAATCACTCATGGGCTGGGGCAAGCACCAGGACCTGAATTAATCCTCAGAACCTGTATAAAACACAAACAAACAAACACAGATTTGGTTTTACATGCTTATAATTCTAATGCGAGCAAAGCATAAACAGGTAGATCCCTGGGGATCACTGGCCAGCAAGCTACTTGCTGAGTTTCATTAGAGACTGGTTCTCAAAAAGAAAAAAACAAAGGGGGGGGTGGGGCAGGAGAAAATAAATGTCACTTGAGGAAAAATATCCAGATTTCCTATTCTCTGGTCTCCCCACATACGTGAACATGCATCCAGAAACCCATACATACATTTAAAAAGACCCCACATTGTCATTGGAGAAAAAAAGCTACATGTAGATGGCATTGTCCAAGAGGATTTGGGGTTTGGTTTCTAGAAAAGCAAAATGCTATATCACAACAGAATTCAATGGAGGCACAGCATCAATTAGGAGATGCAGGAGGGCTGGAGATGTGTTAACGTGCATGCTCGACACACTACATGCTCTGTGCTCAAGCCTAAACAAGATGAAAAATAAGCAAAGGAACATGTAATAGATTCATGTTCAGCCAGGCAGGCTTAATAGATTCCTGATCTCAGGGAACTTTACTTTTATATTTCCAGAGCACTTACTAATGTCAGCATTGTCTCTGGAAGCTTCCACACTATACCATGACAGAGGAAACACATGTAGGTAATACCTTCCTCTTACAGATGAAGAGTTCCAGAGAAATGAATACTCATGGAAGCAAACTGGAACCAGTGGCAGGTTTGTTTGTTTGCTTGTTTGTTTGTTTGTTTGTTTGAGACAGGTTTTCTCTTTGTAATCCTGGCTGTACTGAAACTCACTCTATATCAAGTTGGCATCCAACTCAGATCTACCTGCCTCTATTCCCCAAGTGCTGGGACTAAAGGCATGTGCCATCACCACCCAGTTAATTATCTCTTTTATGTGTTTATTTGTTTTGAAACAGGATCTCTCTACTTAGCCCTGGCTGTCCTGGAACTCACTCTGTAGACCAGGCTAGCATCAAACTCAGAGATCCACCTGCCTCTGCCTCCCAAGTGCTGGGATTAAAGGTGTGCACCACCACTGCCTGGCTGGAACCAGTGACGTTTAATACCCACCTCTCTTATTTCCTAATCAATAGCCACATCTTCAATATGGTCTTCCCTGACACCTGCAGACATGGACTTTTGAGTCCCATTTTCACCAAACTTCTCTGTTGTGTTTATACTACGCCCTAAACATAAAACTTTCATTACCTCTTTCTAAGTTAGTTTGTTTTCTGAAACAATTGCATACAGGCCAGACTGGTCAGTATGGAGCCTGGGTTGGCCTTGAACTTCAGGTCATTGTGGCTCTGTCTTCCACAGTGCTGGATCACAGACATGATTCACCACACCTAGCTTCTGCCCTTCATTTTATAACTCACTCCACTTGATGTAGCCATCCACTTCCATGGCCTCTTGTGCAGTTAATTCCCAAAACTCATCTGTGCCCTCAATTCCAATAAAACACCATCACTCACTGAGTATCTATCATGCAGCAGCTACATCCTATGGACGGTTAGAACTTCAGGCTTGATGCTATGAACAAGAAAGTGCCTCTAACTGTGAGGATAAATCATTAAGCTCTGTAATATGATCACTGGACTTTTCATCAAATAAACTATTTGGTTTTAAAAGTAAAAGTGTGGCTTACAGAAATTTCAAAAAGAGAGACTTATCAAAATGATCTGCATCTTGGTACGTCGAATTTGGATCTATTTGATGTTTGGTCAAATCTCCACTACAAGCTTCATTTAGTTACATGCCCATGTAATTCCTATGTTGAAGTGAGAATTCCAAGAATGTGTGGGTCTAGTTACAGATAGGGTCTTTAAAAATACAATCAAAGTTAATGAGACCATACAGGTAGACCCTAATCCAATAAGGCTGATGTCCTAATAACTACAACCTTAGGGCTTTGAACATGGATGTGCTCAAAGAAAGACCAGGTGAGGACCCAGAGAGAATGCACTTGCATACAGACAAGTCAAGGAGATCAGCCTCAGAAGAAGGCAAACACACTGACTCCTTAATATTTAACTTCTACCCTCTAGGAAGAAAAGAAAATGTTTCTGTTATTCAAGCCACTCAGCCTATAGCAACTTACAGCAGCCCAAGGCAAGGAATAACACCCTACTGTCAACCCTCAGCATACAGCCATTTCAAGATCCTTTCCATATTATAAATAATTTCCGTTTGTGTGAGCTTTTGAGATTAAAGCCATCTCCCAGTCTATGAGGTTCATGAGGACCAAAGCTGATATGTTTCTCTAAAGTACTCAGCACAGAGGGAGCTTTTTTTTTTTTGGTTTTTGGTTTTTGGTTTTTCGAGACAGGGTTTCTCTGTGTAGCCCTGGCTGTCCTGGAACTCACTCTGTAGACCAGGCTGGCCTCAAACTCAGAAATCCACCTGCCTCTGCCTCCCGAGTGCTGGGATTAAAGGCGTGCGCCACCACCACCCGGCCAGAGGGAGCTCTTGTGCTAGTTTAGCAATAAAATTCTTTGGTACATCACCCACTACAAGGCAAGGTCTATGTAACCTATTTAATTTAGAATCTTCTACTTGACTAACAGACCTTGAGAGAGATGATACATCCCATTCCATACCGTCCCATAACAGTGACTGTTTCCAGGTCAAAAAGCCCAAGAACACTCAAACTACTTTCAGAGACTTTTCCTTGACCTTGACCAACGTGGGTAAAGGGAGCTATAGGTAGGCTATTTGTGCATGCTCTGGTACAGAGTTCCTGCTGAGATCCCAAACGATAGCCAGTCACCAAGAGCTGCCACACTGGAGTTAAGATCTGCCACTCTCAACAGCAGTCACACAGAGGTCAAGGGCAAGGAAAAACACCAGAACACTAGAAACCAGAGAGAATGCATTTGCAAACATCCAAGTCAAGGCGCCCAGCCACAGAAGAAGTTAGGACATTTCATTCTGACAGCAACCACATAGGTCAGTGGCAGGGAGAAACACCAGAGCACTAGAAACACCACAATTGTTTCTGTAAGCCACAGAGCTTCATGACTTGTGGGTTTTGTCCTGTAGCAATAGATGGTCTACTTTATAAGCAAACCGCTCCATGTTATGTGCAAGCAGACATTTCTAGAATTTCCACCCTAGATCTTTTGTCATAGCCTTAGCAGGTAAACATTGCCTTTATTCCCTTACTGGAAGATTCTCTAACTAGATATACATCAGGAAGATATCATTAGGAAAGTAATTTTACTGCTAATCTTCTGCCTGAGAGGTAAGCTGAATCGGGAGTGGAACTAATATGGATGAAAGCTTTCTCTGCTTCTTCTTCTTGGTAGCCGGTGCCCGGGCATTGTCCTTTGCAACCCTTGTTGTCATAAAGGACCACGGCTGCTTGAGTGATGGAATAGCATCCTGTCTTCTGCTTCCTTTTGCTGCCTTGTGAACCTTATCAAAGCTGCAGCCATCACCATGGAAACCAGGCTGAGAAGAAGCTCAACATCTTTGGTCAAACTCTATGCTGTTACCTACAGAGAGCTCTGGGAAAAGCCTGGTATTTAATTGAAAATGGGTATTGCAGGTTCTAGGGGACACCCACTGTTTCCTTCCTATCAAGCCACAAGAGAATTTCAAAAAATACAAATAAATGAAATACTTTCATTTCTAACTGCTTTCCAAAATAATACTGATGATCTACCTGTGGGAGTGACTAAAGCAAGCCAGACAACCTAAACCTGAAAAAAAGTTTTAAGCACTGGGCTTATTCTGTGTTGTTTATCTTTATATTTAGTACGAGGGCAGAGAAACTTCAACTCAAGCCCCAATTTTCTACTCAATATTAGGGTGATATCATGAAGTCACTGGTAACTTGTGTGATTATCAAATCTTTGTGCATATCTGCTACTTTATTCGTTAAAGTGAGGCTATTGAGCCAAACATGGTGGTGCAGGCCTGTCATCTCAGCTTTCTGAAAGCAGAAGCAGGTAGCTGAGTTCCTGCTCAGCTCAGCCTACAGAATGATGGAAACAAAGAATGACTTAAATTTAGGGCATGGTGGTGGAGGGGATTTCTGCAGTCAAGGGCTGGCCTCATGTTTCAGGTCCCGGACCAGAGCTGCGTCACTAGATGCTACGGTACTGCGATCCCCTCTGCAGCCACCTCTGCCTAGGAAGGATCTAGTGTTACTGTATAGAACTTCAGCTTACTGTGTTGGGAGGCGGATGGGAGTTGGCCAGGCTCGTGCTATAACCTTAGCACTTAGCAGAGGGTGAAAGCGCGCTGCTTAATCCTCTTGCTGTTGCGACAAACTGGCAAGAAGTAATGTGAGGAGAGAACGGTTTATTTTGCCTTACAGGAGGAACGCAGTCCAGCATGGCAGCAATGCCAAGGCCACGGCGGAAACATAAGGATTGTATCACAGCTGCAGGGAGAAAGCAACGTGTGGGCAGGGAGCAGCAGGAAGTACTTCACAACCTCAAGGCTCAAACTCAGTGGCCTCGTACCTTCAGGAAGCCCCACCTCACAAAGGTCCTGCAGCCTTTCGAAACAGCACTGCCAGCTAAGGACTAACAGTTCGAACCAAGCCTATAGGAGATATTCTACATCCAAAGCACAGCACAGTGGCAGGAGCAGGAAGAGTTTAAGGCTAGCTTTAGCTTTATAATTAATCTGAGTCTAGACTAGGCTACGTAAGACCCGACAAACTTCTAAAACAGACATAGCATTAAACCCTAACCCAGTATCTACATCACAGCACTAAGTACAGGCTAGTGGAAAACAAAGACATTTAAAACAGGTCAGGCTCAAGACAAAGAAAACCAAATTTAAATA
The DNA here is from genome assembly GCA_902729485.2 of Mus minutoides. Classification (NCBI taxonomy): domain Eukaryota; kingdom Metazoa; phylum Chordata; class Mammalia; order Rodentia; family Muridae; genus Mus; species Mus minutoides. The sequence goes on along the minus strand of LR750148.1, from coordinate 836,613 downwards.
AATAAATGACATCACTGCAAAAGCTCTGGTCAGTCATGGTAATAAGCAAAACAGCATCATTTAAACTCTCTATGTCTTAGCCTTGGTCTCTGTACTGGAAGACAAGCATCATTGTGCCACAAATAGGTATAAGGGTTAAAAGTGATTAAAATTAACATATCTAATACATGTGAACAGTGTGTGTCATGCAGTTAATATAACTTCTACTGCTATTATTAATATGACCATAAAGTACGATTGGCAACTCCTCTTGAAAGAAACAATCCTTTGCCCAGATTATAGCAGGCTGTACTTATTTGTAATGAACCATGTGTCTTGAGAGATGAGAAAATGTTTCCTCCAAACAAGGCTTACCACAAAAGTGTAAGCTACATCAAGAGTTCCGGTCTGGGAAAGCTTACCATGTACAATCCCATCTTGACCCTTTAAAACATCCTCTTGAGCTTCAAAGGGTGCAAGAAGCATGCACTCCCCATGGCCATGCTACTTGCGGTTGCTGAGTGGTATCAATTCGTTTATCTCTGGCTCAAGAGTCTTTTGTCTTCTGCTGATATGGATGAAACTGTAATCAGCAAAATGTCACCTTTTATGTGTAGCGAAATTCTCAAACAATGACACTATCCTTCCAGAATCACCAACAATCCTAAGATTGGTTTTCTATAGAGGGCTCAAATCCTTAATCATTTCTTTTCTGACACCATCATTTTTTTTTTAATGACAGCCTTTATGTTATCATCATGCGCACACACACACACACACACGCGCACACACACACACACACACACACACACACTTGTGAAGCAATTTCTTCTACATTGGAACATTCTAGTGTTTAAGGAAGCTTGTTAGGATCCAGGAAGTTCTAAAAGGAAGTAAATAATTCAGAAGTAACAGGAAATTCCTGAAACTTAGGAGATTCACAAGATCTCTCCTTGCCCAAAGTTATAAAAGGAGTAAAATTTTCTGTGGAGAAGAGTCTGTAACCTGTCAAGCTGCCTTCAAGAAGAGCAGAGAACTCCAGGGTTCCAGCCTCTGTGAGTCACCACCGAAGCTGAGATGACCTTCTGATACTGAGGTGATCTTTGAGTTGTTCCTAATCCTGTAAGTAACCTCCTACCCACATATCTGTAAGTAATCCCAAGTCAACTCATTGTTTACCAAACTGTTCCTTAGTGGTACTATTACTTTGGTCTCTCATCAGCTTTCTATCTGGAGTAAACAGGTGATTTTTCTTATTTCCCAGGGAATGATGTCACACACACACACACACACACACACACTCTCCACAACTGCAATCTAGATCCTACTAATTTCTGTTTATCGTTGATAATGAGCCTGGCAGTTTCTTTTGTTACATTAACAATTATCCTTTCTTCTTGAAACTCCAATACAACAAGACAGACTCAGCCTAAGAACCAACAGACAAAATGATTCAAAAGTATAAAAGTATAAGATGACAAATTCAAGGTCAAGAGAGAAAACTGAACAATCTCTCTCTCTCTCTCTCCTACACACACACACACACACACACACACACACACACACACACCCATCACCACCAATAACAACAAGCCAAACCAGAAAATCTGCAGATCTAATATAGTCCATAGATCTACTTTCAAAATGGAGACTGGCTAGGAAAAAAAAAATGCCTTCTGCTAGATGAAGTATTAATCAATGATGCTTGCAAACTGGTAATTGTTATCTTAGATATCTCCTCAAGGACACACAACTTTAGATGGCAAAATGGACTGGAACAATCTTCTGGAACGTGTGTGTTTGTGTGTGTGTGTATGCATGTAGTGTAGTCATAACTTTTTTAGGATAACGAAGATTTTCCTTTGCTTCCTTGTAACTCTTTCTCTCCAGACCATCGCCAGCCCCACCCCACCTTTCTTTTACTTTTTGAGAACAAAGTTGAAAAGTTCAATTAGGCACCAGAAAGTAAAAGCACAGACTCTGCAGTGCTTCTTTAATTAAGTACACTTTTGGAACTTTGAAAATTCCAGCCAGACCACTGTCTGTCTATTTCACCTTAACTACAGGAATGCAGCACTGTTTTCTCTTGAACAGCACCTCTTACCCCAGCAGACATATATGCACTTTCCAGGGAATGCCAGGGCTTCTACCAATAGACATGTACACACAGGAACCATTGCTTCAAACACACATTTTGTTTAAACTAAAAATTACTTGGGGGAAAGAAGCAGATTTATTACTTCTCCCAGGCACTAGCCATGCTGAGAAATTATTTCATGTCAAAGATAATTGCATCAATGAAATATTTATGTGCTCTCATTATATGAAAACACTATTTTATAACCAAGATTTTGTGCAGTTAAGTAAAAAAAAGAAAAAGAAAAAAAAAGTGCAGTGAAAGGTGAGGCTGTAGAATTCATTCTACTTGGGATTTGTTAATTCAGTCAACTAGAGCGGATGCAGCTGCCTCTCTCCACTGGGATGCCCCTGTGAGCAGCCAGGTGTTGGAAACAGTTTGTTAGAGCAATGCTTTCAGACATTCTTGTTACCCTTGAAGGTATGTGAAGGCTCAGGTCTTTGAAATTGGGTTCTAAAACAAAACAAAAACAATGGCTGCCAAGAAAGCAATTACCAAACTGAAGAACTCTGGTACCTTTGGACTACTTTGAATTAGAAGCATCTTCTTGTCCCCATCTCTGGGACTGACGAATCAGACACCATCTTGCTAGGTGCTATCCTATCTAGCTGCTAGCATAGAAAAGACTCTGCACTTTAGAGCAGATGCAGAACTGGCCTGGAAATTTGGGACATTTGCTAAGGACACCAAAGGTGATGTAGGTACTGTCAGAAATGCTACAGGCCAGTGAACTGTAATCCCAAAGGACCTATGTAATTACTCTGCTGAGGAGCACAGACTACAGCACAAGCCAGCTTGAGAACAGAGATGCATATCATCTTGAGAAGCTGCACTGAGAAAGAAAATAAACAGAATAAATTATTCTCCACCCTGGATTGATTCGCTGGGCACTTACCTCAGTGTGCAATGCAGAGAAGAAACGGGAAGAAGGAACTGCAATTAGGCCGACACAGAGACAGACTATCTCATTTCACAGGGTACTAGGAACAGTGGGAGGCTGCAATTCCTCCCTTGCTACCTGACTCTGGAATCTTCAGCTTTTGGAAACCACTTAACCACGTATGTTGGAGGCCATTTGCAGCCTTCTCTGCATCCTGCCTCACAACTGTCTCCTAACGGTTCCCAGTGCACAGCTTCTAACAACACTTCTTCATAGGGCTCAAGATGAACAGAGAGAATAAGCCTGGTGTTCAGTGAGCGCATGGAGAGGCCTCTTTGTAGCAGGCTTTGTATTTGTGTTAAAAGGCTGGTGTTTAGAAAGAAAATCCCAGTCTATGAATTGGAGCAACATTTAAAGAGAGGTTTTCTAACCTATACCACAAACATTTTATAGCTAGGTCTTAGATGCTGTAATGGAAAGTCAGGTCAACTAGCTCAAGCAAAACCAAAAAATATTGACAAAATGTGGTATGCAGAAAAATGGCCCGCCAAATCTGTCCACGTTCTGCTATTTGGGACCTGTGGGTATGTCCCTTCACTGGGGGCCACAGTGATGCGAGTCAAGAAGGGGAGACTGACAGGAGTTTTCCAGATGTGCTGAGCCAGGTACAGCTTAAAAAGAAGAGAACCTTTCTGGGCTTTACAGAAACACAAGAACAGAAGCAGACACCTTAGTCAATGAAGGTGTGGTGACCTGAGTTCTGAGCCTACATAAATGCTGGACATGAAGCTCTGCCCCAGTAACCCCAGCACTGGAATACAGGGACAAGTGGCTCCCAGGGGCTTGGGAACAAGCCAGTTTAGATGAAAAGGTGAACTCCAGACTATCAAGAGAATGTCAAAAGTAAAAAGGGTTTAAGAAAGACACTTGGGCAACTGGGATCCACATAAGAATACAGGAACAAGTACACCTACACCCATTCTACATGCTTGCACAAAATGCATGTGCGGCAACCCCAAGACAGACAAACAGACAGATGACAGACAGAGACTATATACACAAATAACTAAAAAGCGAAAGGGCAATCTTCAAAATCCTTGCCCTTGAAGGCATTTGGCAATTCTTAGAACAGGTCTGGTCATAAAAGCAGGGGTGGTACAGGGCTACTCACATCTCATAGGTACAGGTGTTGCTATTCATCCTCTGATGTCTCTATCTAACAATCTCCCCACATTCTCAATACAACCACCTTACACCCAGAGGAGCCTTCTCTAACAGGACTACCAGAACTCCTTCAGTTGATTCTGACTGGTCCAGCCTGAATCACTGACAGATTCCAGAATTAACTTCAGTAGCCATGAGATGAGGCTGGCCAGCATCCTGAAAAGTCAAGGTCAGACTCAGACCCTCTTCTACAACCAAAGATTTGTCAGTCCTAGATTTCTACAGTTTACAATACAGCAGCTAGCATGATGGAACAAAGGAAGCTGAGAAGAAAGAGATTTTGGTCAATGTGTCTATGGTGACAGACTGATTGTGGAGAGAGTTCCCAAGTCTTATCTAACAATCTCATCCGTGTCTAAGTCTCTCTGTTCTTCCTCTGGGACTTGAAATTCATTCTGTGAATCTTTTCCCCAAGACGTTTGTCAAGGTCATGATGACATGAAAATAAGAGATTCCATTGTCTATGGTTAATGTGACACCACAATGGTCAGCACGAACTTGTTTTGTTTTGTTTTTCTGAAGAATAGGTATTGAGACTAGCCAGGCACTCTCGCTGTAGAAGAAAGTTGTGAAATGTTGATACAAAGACTGGGCTGGATCTGAGTTACCTACAGTGACAATAAGGGGCGTAATAATGAGCACTGGTAGCAAATCCCTGAAGAGATGTTTCCAGGACAAGATGGAGATGAACCTCTGGAATGAGTCATATCAACAGGCAGGATGGACAAAGCTGTCTTGGTGCCCTGCTCTGCCTCCCACTGCACTGCCATCACGCTTCCACTCTCTGACACGCACGCACAGGCAGTCTACTTTCATTATCCATTAGTAACACCCGGCCACTAAATTTCTTCTCATTTCTGTAACTCATATAAATAAGCAACACAGTCTGTGCTCAAAGATAATACAGACTTCTGAATACTTTCTGAGGTCAAATTATTATACAATTCTGGGATGGTTTATATATGCTCTGTACAGGGAGTGGCACTATTAGAAGGTGTGGTCCTGTTGGAGTAGGTGTGTCACTGTAGGTGTGGGCTTTAAGACTCTCATCTTCCTGGAAGCTAGTCCTCTGCTAGTGGCCTTTATATGAAGATGTAGAACTCTCAGCTTCTTCTGCACCATGCTTGCCTGGACACTGCCATGATCCTGCCTTGATGATAATGGACTGAACCTCTGAACCACTAAGACAGCCCCAATTCAATGCTGTCCTTATAAGAGTAAACTTGGTCATGGTGTCTGTTCACAGCAGTAAAACCCTAAGACAAATTTATATACACATATAGGAGTTAAGCCAAAAATCAATACAGCATTAAAGAGCACAACATTAAAAAAGGAGGTGAATAAAATATTCACTTTTCTCTTTGCTCCTCAAGAAATCATTTGTCATATGTGTTGGTTAATGTTTTTTAAATCAACTTGATTCAGGCCAATAATCTGGGGAAAGGGACCCAAATAAACTACATTGTAGTGAGAATTCTGGAACTTTTGTTTCTTAAAAATCAAAGAAATATTGTAAGAATATGTTTTCATTTTAATCCTAGGTATAGGGAGACTGACTGTGACTTGTCTCGTGCTCTAGCAGAGGCATGGTTTTGCCAGCATACATTCTGTGACTGTGTGATCTTTGGAATTCTGGGAACTTTTCAGAGGGTCCCCGAGAGGCAGGGCTGGTGGGTGTTGGTCGATCAGGGGGACTGATTGAGGTTTGTTCGATGTTGTGCTCAAAGAAGAAACAAAACAAAAAAATAAACAGGCAAAAAAAAAAAATTAGATCCAGGCATCTCTCTCTCTCTCCCTTTCTCTTCTAACCTTTTTTACTATCCTATCTGGTGATAGAGTGTGAAACTAGGTGGTAGGGTAGTAAGGTGGGAAAAAGAAAAACCCACCAAGTAGCTAAGACCAGCTACATTAGCTCCATCAGACCTACCTGAAGACAAGCCCGAAAAAGAGCATTTCCTTAATGATTCCTGGACAAAGAATTGGACAATTGCAAAGAGTGCCAACCTGGTGGTTCTGGGTGGTACAAGAAATAGGGGTGAGGGGCTGAAGAAATAGCTCAGAGGTTATGAGCACTGGCTGCTGTTCCAGGGGACCTAGGTTTGATTCCTAGCATCCACATGACAGTTCCTAACTCCCTGTAATTAAGTCTCAGGGAACCCAGCACTCTGTGAGCAGCACCCCTTCATGGCCCTGCTTCAGTTCTTGGCTCCAGGTTCCTGTTTTCAGTCTCTACCCTGATTTTGTCTCGTGATGGACTATAAGCTGTGAGTTGAAACAAACCTTTTCTTTCCAGGGTTAATTTTGGTCCTGGTGCTTTATCATCCTTGACAGGCTCCCACTGTCTGTCCAACCGGGCCACAGTGTTCTTCTTTCTTCACTTATTCATTCATCCTCAACCCTCCTTCCCATTCTCTGTACAGCCTATGTTCCTTTCCTCAAGGCTCTAACAGATACTGTTACTCCTTTACCCAGATCTCTTTCTACTCTCAACCCCATCCTTTCAGAAACATCTTTTCAGTACATAGCCCTATCCCCCCCCCCCAAAAAAAGCAAAGCAAATGCTCTAAAGCAAATGCTTTAAAGTATTAGGCAGTAGAAATTAATTTATTAAAAAACTGAAAAAAATAAGTTCTAAAACCAAAACCTAGAATCATTTAAAAAAAAAAAAAAAAAAAGAAAAAACTTGAAAAGGCAGGGGTAAATAAAGAAAATCATAAACAGTAGTCTATTGATCCAATATAAACATACTGTTATAAACTTGCTCAAATGTGCATACATATGCAGTATGTGTGTGTATACAACACATGTATACATGTATTATATATCTGCATGCCTGGATTTTCCATATAGAATTTTGTTTTTTACAAAATAGATATCTAGGGCCAGGTGGTGGTAGTGCAGGCCTTTAATTCCAGCACTTGGGAGGCAGAGGCAGGCGGATTTCTGAGTTTGAGGCCAGTCTGGTCTACAAAGTGAGTTCTAGGACAGCCAAGACTACCCAGAGAAACCCTGTCTCCAAAAACACAAAACAAAACAAAATAAGTATTTATAACACTTTCAATATGTTTTAAATTAAGGTGAAATTGTATATGCTATTTTCAAACTTTCTTTTTACCATTGACACCATACAATGAAAGCACTAGTGCATATCAACTAATACACTATGGAATGCTGTTAGTATCCAGTATTTTAACAGCAAGGACATTCAATTCAATTCCCGTACTTCACCCATAATCTTCCATTCTTGGGTTGTCCTAACTTTGCTAGTTAGGTGGGCGAAGCACAGACTAAGCTCAGCTTCCTGACTTTCTTGGATGCATCCTATATTCTTTAAGCACTATTATCCTCACCAGTGACTGCACACTGAGAGTTTATCATGAACAATTTCTCTATGGTTTTTTAAATGTGGTTTACTTCCTCCAGTGAGGCTTTACCTCTCAAAAAAATTCCACAACCTCCTCAGACAGCGCCACCAACTGGCAGCCAAGTGTTCAAACATCCAAGCCACTGGGAAGATTCTCATTGAAACCACCACGCTATATTCATAGAATGTCTGGTAACACCATCCAACCCAGGTGATACCTACAGCCCAATATACACAAATCTCCCTCATTTTACTACGTGAGAAACAACAGCAAATGCCTAAGTTACTAATACTGCCATGAAGAACACATCATGATCACAGTTTTGGTGTAGAACTCATGCTAAAGAGAAAGTGATGAGACCTTAATCACGTAGGAGGGCCTCATTAGAGCCTCGAATATTTAACTGTCAGTGAGACACATTATGAGCGGGGGTAAAAAAAAAATCCATGTGTGAAAATTAGTACATTTCTGGATTAGAAACTGTGAGAATTGCTAGGTGTGCCAGTGCCTGCATGCATTTCTAAAATATCATCAACTAACATCGTATTTCAAACAAAGCAATTTGAAACTCTAAGCAACACACTGACAATAACAAGCCTGAACAGATATGTTTAATGAGAGTGAATACAATACATCTTCAAAGAAGTCATACATTAGAGTTTTCTTCCAAATCTACCAGGCTTTATAATATACGTGCCTGTTTGTATGTAAACTCACATTCTGCTGTAGAAATTATAATGCAGTGGTAGAGAGAGATGGCAAGAGAAGTGGTTATGAAAACAACAAAAATCACCACCACACAATATACACAGGTGATCTTATCCAGCATATCCAAGTGATTCTTTATCACCTTAAGTGCCTGTGCCAGTTGTATCAGACATAGAGAGGAGTCTTTTAGGTACAAGGCCCTGTCCTTTGGAATCATCTCAAAATAGCTGTAAGTCCAAAGTCCATGGATAAGAAATTTCATTGCATACATGACTCAGGTCAGTCAGTATTTTTACCAGAATGCAATCTAATGTATATTCCTTAAGAAGAGATATTTTTCCTTGTTCTGTTGTTGTTCATACATGTTACTCAAGATACTACCTAAAATAAAAGTTCTCAATAAATAAATATTAACCAAATGAACAAAAGGTCGGTCACACACACACACACACACACACAAAACCAACCTAGCATTACTGGAACCCAAGAACTAAATCTCCGTACCTGATCTAAAAAACCTGCAACTTGAGTTAAAAGAACCTAGCTCTTCAATATGCTCAGAAGGAAAGAACTCCAAATATGGTTCCAGTCCAACATGTTTGGATCAATCCATCCCTAGGAATTATCAATTCCCCATTCAACAGAAGCAGGAGAATGTAATGGTTGAATTCACAGACTCTGGAAAAATGGTGTTTGGATTTGAAACTTAGTATTCTCCTTGAGTGACCTAGGAAGAACCACATAACCTCTGTGTGCTTTGCTCTTTCCATCTGAGAAACAGGAATGGCAACAAGACCTATTTCAAATGTGTGCAGCTATAAATAACTACAGACTAGAAACACAATGAAGAACTGGGCATGGTGGCACACACCTTTAATCTTAGCATTCAGGAGGCAGTGGCAGTTGTATCTCTGAGTTTGAGGCCAGCCTGATATACAAAGTGTTCCAGGACAAGTGCGACACAGAAAAACACTGTCTTGAAAAGCAAACGGAGGAGGAGGAGGAGGAGGAGGAGGAGGAGGAGAAGGAGGAGGAGGAGGAGACGACAAGGACAACAGGACATCTACAAGGACAGCAATGACAACCTACAACGAAGACAACACTAAGTGGAACAAAATACCCTTACTTTCTGTCTTACTTAGGGTTTCTACTGCTAGGACAAAACCGCCATGACCAAATGCACTTTAGGGAGGAAATAGTTTGTTTAGCTTATGCTTCCACATCACTCACTGTTCATCTTCTAAGGTGCTCAAGACAGGTACTCAAACATGGCAGGAACCAGAAGGTAGGAGCTGATGCAGGCACTATGGAAGAATGCTGTTTAGTGGATTGCTCTTCATGGCTTGCTCAACTGTATAGAATCAGCACCATCAACCCAGGGGTGGCACCACCCACAATGGACTGGGCCCTCACCCATTAATTACCAATTAAGAAAATTTCCTACAGGCTTGCCTACAGATCTTATGTAGGCATTTTCTCAATTGGGGTTCCTTCCTCTCCAGTGACTCTGGCTTGTGTCATATTGACATAAAACGAACCATCACAAGTTCTTTGTCAGAAATAATCAAATGGCAAGTTCTTGTTAGCAATTAAGAGCATGTACTGGGTTTTCAAAGGACCCAACTTTAGTTCTTAGCACTCATGTTGGGTAACTCACAACTGCCTGTAACTCCAGCTCCAGGGGATTTAACACTCCCAGAGGGCACTTGCACTTAATTCATGTATACCAACACACATAATTTGAAATAAAATGAATATTTAAAAGCCCAATTTCAAGTAATCTAATTAGCAATAAAAAGAGAAGACAGAGAAAGACAATTACGTGAAGGGTTACTGGTTCCATTGCTTCTCAAATCTATTCTGGAGCCAGTATAGCAGGCAAAAAGTAATTTACATGAACATACTTGGCAAAAAAAAAAGTATAGAATGGGAATATAAAATTATGCAAAGGCTTTTGAGATTAAATGAAATATACTGCTGCATATGAATTAGTGTGTTCTAAAGAAGCTATGCAGTATAAAATAGACATAGTCATGTAGTTGATTAGATTTACACTTCCATCTTATTTAAACTATGCCACCTGGAGAATAAGATAATTCAATGCTTTTTACATAAAACACCTTAGCTTAATATTTCACAATGAGAGCCCCTCCTTTTGAATTCAATTATGGCAAAATGGAAGTCTGGGAAGGAATATTCAATGAGGGGGGTGCTAACTACCTGGCGAAGACACTGCCTGACTGGCAGTAGGTACGGATTTTGTGTAACACTTCCTAGAGAGAGGAGTGATTCAGAAACACTACCAAGTCTTGGAGCATTCTTCCACAAGGCAAGCACGTGTTGTCTTGGGTGTTTTATTTGCTTTGTATTTTTGTCTTTTGTAAACTGTCTGTCTGTCTGTTTTTGTTAAAGAAATCAAGGCTCTGTAGCCCCCACAACGACTAGAAATCTCTGATTAATGCTGTTTTTACTTCTCAGGTTGTATTTTGAAAACAGAGAAAGCGAGTTATGGTATCTCATAGTACCAATCCAAAAGTAGCCCATGAAGTATACCACTGTCAGAAAGTGCATTGAAGCACAACTTGTCCATCACTGGCCTTGGAGTCACTGGTACCTTCTACCCTTGGGGGCTTGGATGGGACCTTATGAGGGTGAGCCTTCCAAGACCATCTACTTATTCTCTGAGTATCCTGAGTACTGCACGTCCTCTCCAGAGAGCCATGAAAACCTCACTCTCCACTTCAACAGCCCTTCATGATAAACTAGGAAACAGAGCAGAAAGGGCATAATTCAACTCAGTATTAACAGTCACCCAGAGAGAATATAGGGAAGGCCACATAGGGAAGTCCCCATACATACAGTAATTTCTAAAGCAAAAGCAATGGAACTTTCTACACTCTGGGACTTACAAGTACCCTCGAAATGATAATAAAATGTTCTAAAGGGGGATGAAACTGCGGCAACTTATGAATTATCTGCTAAGTATACTCATATTAATGAAGTTTCATTAGAGTCAAGAATCCACAGAGCACAAAGTATGAGGGCCCAGCTTCAGACACTTGAGATGCATTAACTGATCCACGGATACCAATAGGTATTTGATCTATATGTGAATTTCTTTAAAAATAAAGAAGCAGAGATTTATTTAAATTGGAATTCACAAGGAGGTGGATACTTTATGATAAAATAAGAGGACTCAATGTAGTCTGGGGTGTAGCTCAGCAGTACAATGTGATTAACATGTTTAAGGCTCTGGCTTCAACCCCCCCAACCCCCCACCCTGAACCAAAACGTCAGTCTCTTGTAAAATATTTTCAGATATACCCTTAATGCCATTTCTTATTTTTGTTTTACTTGAGAAGTAATTACGAAAAGTCATGATGTGTTTCAGGCCCTGGGGTGCCCAGCCCCGACCCCCCTGTACAGGCAAATCGGATACATAGCAAAGGTAGGCAAGACAGAGTTTTAGCTAAACAGACAAGACAGCAAAAAGTAGACAGAAGAATCTCATATTCATATTTTATTTTTGTCAAAGTAATGTAATAGTGTGTTGGGGCCTTGGACTTTGGGGTGCTGCTTTAGACTGGATGAGGGTACAGGAGCACTTTAATGGGGGTGACACTGGGGCTCTGACCACAAGCAGTAGCCAGTCAAGTAAAGAGCTGTGCAAAGAGGTTCTGAACACCAGGCAAATGGAAAGTGAGGAAAAACCTGCAGAGTCGTAGCACCCCGTGAATGGTGAAGAGGGTTTAACCCAGTTCTGGGGGCCCAGGGAGCTACAGATCATGGGGGGCTGTCAAATGCACAGTAAGGCAGCTCTTCATCAGAGGGCGGCTGCTGTGCACATGCACTTGAACCTGTCCATGTGACATAACTGTGAATGTATACAGTATGTACATACTGAAGCCAGAGGCTAACATGGATGTCTTCCTCCATTACTTTCTACCCTATTTTTTGAGATCAGTCTCTCAAATGAACTTGAAGATTGTGACTGGCTGGCCATCTAACCTCAGAAATCCTCCTCCTCTGTCTCTGCCTCCCTAGAACCTGGAGTTACAGGCATACAGCACTATACATGACTTTAAAAAAAATTATTCTCATTTATCAAGGTGCCATGTATTCTTATTGTTTACATTTTGAGAATTTCATATATGTGAGAACTATATTTACATCATTTTCATGTTGTCCAATATTCCCAACTTTTTCTCAAATTCATGGCCTCTTTTACTTTACTTATTATTGTTACACATGGGGACATATACAAGCATGCACACACACATGCATGTGCATTCATAAATACAACCTGTTGATTCTGTTTGATGTTACTTACATGTGTTTGTGTTTAGGGATGAGCACTTGGGATCAGATAACCTGTCAGGGGGCTCAGCCCTGGAGAAAACTGATTCTCCATTTCTCAGCAGCCATTAAAGTTCTGGAGCTTCTCCTCTTGGGGAGGGGGGGCTTGTGAGATTTCCCCCATGTGCACTGGAATGCCAACTTGTGTCATAGACTCTATCACCTGTGCAGCTGGCCATCACTGACTGAGCCACCTCCCAAGGCCCAACATTGGAAAATGCCATGATATGTTTTCTGTTGTGAGCATGGCTGCTGCTGTGTGGGAAGAATTCATACCTCAACACCCTAGATCAGGTCGTCAAGCCCAGCCTTCATCAGAGAGGTAAGGACATGTTCAGGGCCATGTTTCTCCCAGAAACACACTGTTGGAAGAGGCATAGTCATCCCCTACCCCAACCCCTCCAACCTCCACGCACTCCCCCCCCCCCCCCCCCCAGAAAAAAAGAGGAAACCTTTGAAACCTTTGCTTTAGTGTTATTTTGCCTAAGGCAGCATTATTCTTTACAAACTTCTTTTGAATATGGAAAAAAGAACTCAAGCAAAAAGCCTTTCAATCACATAAGTGCTGGTCTTCCAGGAGAGCTCCAGCATGTACTGAAGCCAATCAATTTTTAAATAGTAAACCTCTACCTTGACTCCTAATCAATATCCCACGACATCTCCTCACAAAATGATAACATATTTAATACTCTTAGGAATAAAAAGGAGTGAAATATACTACAATCTAATTAACTCTAACCCAATTAAAACTAATTTTGTAGAAGTTTATAACTGTAAAGGTCTGAGGCTTCGTTCAGTAAGAAAACTCTGCTTTAGAAATTAGAAAGTAACAAAAAATAAAAAAACCAGAATGAGACAGTAATTACTCAAGCAAATGCCTTGTAGAAGTGAATTTACATAGTGCCAGACTCTAACTATTGTTAACAGAAGTACTATAGAAGTGTCAGGCTGGGTAAAGCCCTGTGACATGCTATCTACTAACATGCTGAGTATAACACTGGACACAGCAGATAGCTACGGTGTAGACTTAAGTCCCTGAAATGGTAAGGAAACTAGACTCTAACTTGAGGCTTAGAAACTCAACTAACAAAGAAACATGCTTGCCAACACTGCTTTATTTAAACGGTCTAGTTACCACCAAGTAAAACTGAGTTCCTTAAGAAAATCTGTTTGTCATCCTTGGGACCACCTATAAAGTTCACTATCACTAACAAATAAGACTCTAAGGACCAACAAAATGGCTCCGGGGTAAAAGTGATAGCTCAGCAACCATGAGGACCTGAGTTCAGATCCAGCACCAATGCTACAAAACAAAAACAAAACAAAACAAAACAAAACAAAACAAAACAGGTCTAATGGAATGCATCTGTAATACTGGGGTGGACAGACAGTCTAGCCAATTAATAAACTCCAGACTCTGAGAAACTCTATCTCAAAAATCAAGGTGGAGAGCAGATGAAGACAACACTGGGACATGATTTCTGGCCTACAAGCACGCAAGCACGCACGCACACACACACACACACATACACATACAGGGCCTCTTGATCATTTCAGTCACTCTGAGAATACTCATGGTCTCCTGAGAGTCTCTGAGCCAGCCTGCTGTTCACATGGTACTGTATGCAGTCTAAAGCAGGGGAAATGGACACTTCACTGCTGGAAACTCGGAGGAATGCAGCCCTGTTACCTCTGATGTTTGACTATACAGGAGGACTTCAGTATGATTTAATTAAACAAGACAGGCACCATTATTTTCTTTCTGTTACCACACACTTTCAGGCCTCTGGTTCAATTAAAAATTAAAATTTAACCACATATGTGTAGGGTTTAATTACATTTCTTCAACATCTGCCTCTCTTTTCAAGCCAAAAGAAAATAATGTTTATAAAAACAGCAAGATTTAGAAAAAAAAAATGGCTGCCTTTTCATCTCTCTCAACTGGTTTTGCCCTCACATTATTTACGAACGAGAAAATTTGGGCTGAAAATAAGAGAATCCCTAAGAAACCAGGGCTTTTTTATTGAAATAGTGAGATGCTTGTCTGTTTTTGTTCAACTCCCACCCGCTCCAGACCCCAGAGATACAGAAGAGGGAGTGGTCTGGGGGCCGACTCAGCTATTCAACAAGACTCTCTATTCCACTCTGCTCTGCAGCTCAGTCTCCATCCTCAGCCTTCCACCTCATTCCCATAGGATGGCTTCTAGATCTGTAGTTAAAGCAGGAAGCAGGAGGGAATGTTAAAATGATTAATTTCTATAAGTATCTGACACTTTCATTCAGGAATTGCCTCTCCTGCCTACTTCTTTTTTTTTTTAATTGTCTTTATTTACATTCCAGTCATTGCCCCTCCCCCTCAGTCCTCCCTCCCACAGCTCCTCATCCCATCCCTCCTCTCCCTTGCCTCTGAGAGGGTGCTTTCCCCCAACCCCCATTATCAGGCCTCCTCCTACCCTGGGGTCTCAAGACTCAAGAATTAAGCACATCTTTTCCCACTGAGGCTTGACCAGGCAGACCTCTGCTATTTTTGTGCCAGGGGCCTCAGGGGCTTTGGACTGCCCTATGTATGTTCCTGGTTGGTGGCTGAGTGTCTGGGAACTCCCTGGGACCTGGGTTATTTGAGACTGCTGGCCTTCCTAAGGGGTTGCCCTCCCCTTCAGCTTCTTCAGTCCTTCCCCTAATTCAAACATAGGGGTTCTGGACTTCAGTTCAATGGTTAGGTCTCTTTTCAATGTCAAAAGCAAAAGGTTGGTCACACGCACACCTCTAGCCAATCATAATTTTGTTGCTTATTATTGTTTTGTTTTGCATGTATAAAAAAATCACAGTGAAGGCAGAGAACCAGAAGTTGATATCTGTAATCTTCTGAATTGATTTCTTGTTCATCTTGTTCACTGGTCAACAGATTTCCAAGTGAACCCAAAGCTCACTGGTATGACTAGTCTAGCTAGCCATCTTTCTCTGTACATCTTGTCTTCGTGTTCTGAGAACTGGAATTACAAGTAGGCCGACACGCTCACCCAGCATTCATACATTTACACAGGTACCGGGGATTTGAACTAGGGTTGCACACATGCAGAACAGGCATTTCAACCACTGAGCCAGTCCCAGGTCTTGTCTGTTGTTGGTTTTCCCATTTTTTTGTTTTTAAAATAGGGTCTTATAGGTTTATGTAGCTGGAAATGACCTTGAACTTCTCCTTTTCCCAATTCCATCTCCAGACTTCTGGGATTACAGGTATGTTCCACCAAACTCAATTTATGTGGTACTGAGGATTTAAGGCAGAGAAAACTTTCTACCAACTGAGTGACATCCCCAGTCCCAAGACACTTGAAAGAGAATAGGAGGCTATTCTGGCTTAGAACAACTGTGATTCAGCAGAGATAACTGGAGGCATACCTTTGCTAAAATGAAGTGCTATAATGAACTGTTCTGATGAAAGTTTGAGTTCTGTGAGTAGGAACAACAGGGAAATCAAGACCAAGAGTGGAAAGATCTGGAATAACAAATGATTGCTTAAAAAAGAAAGACTGTGGCTGGAGAGTTGGCTCCGTGGTTAAGAGCACTTATTGTTCTTGCAGAGGACCCAGGTGTCATTCCCAGTTCCCGCATGGAGGTTCAATGTGCTGGGAATTCAATCCCAACCATCCATAACCCAAGCTCCAAGAGATCCAATGCTGTCTTCTGACCTCTAAGAGCACCAGCCACACACATGCACAGAAATAACATGCAAGCAAAACACTCAAAAAATAAAATTTAAATATTAAGTTTTAAAGAATACAAATCATAGCATATATTACTTTTTTTTCTCGTCTGATATGTGGAGAAGTGACAAAGTATGACCTCCATTCTAAAGCCATCTCTACTCATTGTTAGCAGAGTCAATGAAAAGAAGGAAGATCAATCATGCTATCTCTGGAAATACTGTCCGGTTGCATACTTAGGAACTGGGTATCAAAATGGTGACCAGAATTACAGGGCATTTCTTCTAGTTATACTTGAAAAAGTTTTAAACATATATTGAAGATGTATAACCAAGGGGCTGGAGAGATAGGTCAACAGTTAAGCATACTAAATGTTCTTCCATAAGATCTCCATTCATTAATTCTCCACACCCACTATGGTAGCTTAACTCCAGTCCTGGGAGATCTACTACCCTCTGCTGGCCAAATGGTGCACTATATGCACATGGTGCATAAACATGCAATCAGACAAACAT
This sequence comes from Mus minutoides, assembly GCA_902729485.2. Classification (NCBI taxonomy): domain Eukaryota; kingdom Metazoa; phylum Chordata; class Mammalia; order Rodentia; family Muridae; genus Mus; species Mus minutoides. The sequence goes on along the minus strand of LR750148.1, from coordinate 819,745 downwards.
ACATATGAATCAAACAAAAATATATATGAATCAGACAAACATACATATGAAATAAATATAAACAAAAGCTCAAAAAAGCTTAAAGACGTATAACTAATAATTCTAGGATTTCATGAGTGGTATAAGAGGAAGAATTTAGAATCACTTGTAAAACTGAATCCCTGACATCAGAAAATTGTAACTCTGGAGAAAGTGATCCACCCTTACCCCCTATACAAGTAAACTGCAGCCTATAGCTAAAAACATCACGTGATCAAACTCAATTACAAATGGCTAAAGTGGAAGTGAACACCATATAAATAATTTCCATTATCATACATTTATTAATAATTTTTAGGGCTTTAAATTCTTTTACTTCTTAAAATTCTGTCATTTTGGGCCAGGTGAAGTAGTGCATACTTTTAATCCAGCACTTGGAGGCAGAGGCAGGTGGATGTCTGTGAGTCCAAGGCCATGATACGGACACTGAGACAGAGAAGATCATTAAACACCCACAGCAGTCAGACTGGAACATAAAGGAATGGTCCACTCCATTCTTAAACAGTATAAAAGCACAAGGCTGAATCACCCTCTATACTTCAGAAAGTAACAAATCCAATACTGTGGATGTAATTATTTCTTGTTCAGATAAAATATTAAGATATTAAAAAGTCACACTTAAAGAATCCTAGGTTGTGTGGGAACACCCCCCCCCCCAACCTCATTTTACTTTCTGGTAGGAAAAAAAAAAATCCACTTAAATGAAGTTACATTTAGGGATGTTTAGGAATAAAATTAATTCAGTCTTGGTCTAAAAAGGAAGCAGTCGTAAAACCTCAGGGAGACAAGAGAGCAAACTCCAGATTCCCTTCACAATATTTGTATACCAAGATCATAGCCCTGCTGCTGTGCATTTAGCCATCAATCAAAAGGCATGTGCATTCTCTGATTCAAGGCATGTCTATACACATTCTTCACATTGGTTCCTGCAGATACTAATAAAGAAAATAAAGCCCAAGAATATACCTTCCATCCTTCCCCACTTTCCCCACAAGCTCCTTGTACTCTCTCAGGAGTTACAGTGGGAGAAAAAGGAAAAGGAAACTTTCTGCAGGTTCCAGCAGCCCCTCTGCCCCAGACACCCTATCAGCAAGCTGCTCTCTACTGCCCTCTAGAGGGCCCTGTTTTTACAGCACAAAAAGAAAAGGCTTTGCACAAGAATGGAAGTAAAAATGAATGTTTCCTGAGGCTTATGGTTCTATCTTTGATTAGCATAAAGAAATTCCTCAAGCATCTTGCTAGAGATTCTATTCCACACTTAAGTACTAATAACCCATACTTTCCCCTCCACCAAGGTCTGGCCCACTTCCTGGGGTTTACATATCTACTAACTGAACACAGCATAGAAAGATTGTCTTTAACTTAAATAAAATTATGTGCTTCTTAATTCATTGATCAGAAACTGCAGTAAGAGAAATGATTTCCAAGATATTAGGAAGTGAAAGGGACTAGATCTAAGTTCTTGGTAACTGATTACGTATGCCCCAGTTTGTCATATTATTGTGTGTTTGTAAGATAAGCTAGAAAAATAATTTTATATGGAAACTCTATGTTTTCAATGGCAAATGACTTCAAACAATGGAAAGGAAGAAGCCACGCCAATCTATTCAATGCATTCACTCCAGCAGACATGTCTGCTAAAATATCATCTGGAGCAAAGGCAATCCCAGAGAGAAACACAAGAAAACCTCATTCATCTCTCCTACAATGAGATTCATCCTATCAAAACCCATCTGGCGGGGAGGGACAGACGCAGCAGCTGTGGTAATTTGAAGACTGCTTAACTCTTCAACCAGTCCCTTTCCTGGGTGTTTCGTCTTAATTCCGAAACAAACAAGTGGCTTCACATGGCATATTAAAGCAGAAATAAATCTTCACAGTAGCCTGGGCTGCTTCATCCTCTGCCTGTTCAGTCTGGAAGGGTGGGAAATAGTACAAACTGGACATTCCCAAGCAAGGGACGGAGACAAAGAGACCACCTTCCCCTGTTTGTATGGGACCACTTAATCCTGGCCTAGGAAGGACCAACATGGCCAGATTAATACAGCAGTTCAGGGCCTGATCCTAACTGTTGCTTTTCCTCAATTCTGGGTCTGATTTAAACTCCAATTTCCTCTTCCTATTGCTCTAATGGCCCTCCTTAGGTCCATTTATCTTTTCCAGAAACAAGGATAGGCCCTTAGTTTACCTACTCCACAGCTGATAGGACAAGGCTCAGCAGAGCAGAGGCAGTGGGCCAGGTGCCTATGTGTTTTCATATTCAGGTTAAATACACTGTCTCATCCACGCCGCCTTTACTCTCGGGAGTCACAGGACACTCCATTCTTTTTCCAATTCAATGTGACCAACCATTGATGATTCCCAAAGGAAGCAGAACTCCTAAGTATAAGAACAGGCCCGATCCCCTCGAACATATGCAAATACTTAGTAGAAATTTCCAGGTGGGCTATATCTAGTATTCTGGAAAAGAAAAACAAAATTATCCTTCTAATCATTACAATTCATACTAATATACTGGTGAAGGAGGTGTGTGTGTGTGTGTGTGTGTGTGTGTGTGTGTGTGAGTTCACATGTTTATATGGGTGTGTATACATGTTTGAACATGCAGGTAGAGGCCATTGTTTAATAGCAGGTGTTCTAGTCAAGTGTTCTACACTTTAATTTTTATTTGTTATTTATTTTAATTTTATGTGCATTGCTGTTTTGCCAGCATACGTGTCTGTGTGAAGTTGTTGGATTCCCTGGAACTGGACAGTTGTGAGCTTCCATACTGGTGCCTGACATTGAACCCCAGTCCTCTGGAAGAACATCCAATGCTTTTAACTCCCGAGCATCGCTCCATCCCTTTATTTTTAATAGACTCTCACTGAACCTGAACCTCACCTATTGGGCTGGTGTGTCCACCTCCCTGGCTCCAGCCTCACACTCACGTGGGGATCCAAACTCAAGGTGCTTGAACGGCAAGCACATCACCAATGAAGCCGTCTCCCCAGATCTTTTCAGGGTGGTTTTTAAAGCACATATATTTTCATACAAAGAAGATTCTTAAAAATATGACCAGGAATATTTCAATAATTTATTACTGAAAGAGACACAAAACTAAATTTAAAGACCTGTGGATGTACTCCAATTTCCACATATTTTTTCATCTGATCCTTCTTACTGGGTTATGTTAGAATCCTATCCTTTAATTTCTCCCTCAAAAACGAAAGGGGCCATGCAGACTGCTTTTGTCTAAAAAGTTCCATTTCCAGTTTATATATTGTTGTCTTCAATTGTTTTAATAATAGACAGACAGGATCTACATATCATCTGGGTTTCTAACTTTTAGAATGGGCACAGCCTGGTCTACAAAGCATATGAATAAGGAAACTTCTTTCTTCAAAACCAGGAAGGCACATCTATGAGCCAAAGACCGGAAGCACCTGGTCTAACCATCCTACCACTCCTCAGGACTGCTCGCTGCCCTGTGACTTCAGGTCCTGTGGTTCATCTGCAGGGAAGGAGGGAGGATTTGAGAAGGGTAACAAGCCTCAAATCAGGAAAACCAGATAAAATGTGTCAAATTAGAAACAAGGAACAGAGCTCATTAACCTGTTTGTCAACACTGCCACAGCTACCCACGGTGAGTGGGGCGGAAGCAGGTGAAGGTGAAATCTGACGTGCCATTTAGAAAGGTAGAAAGACACAGGGACACACATCATTAGCCCATGATCCATTAACCTCCTCAGGTCTCCTAAAATTAGACCACGCACATCCTTACAACTCACCAATATGCAAGGAAACACTCGGCATAAGCAATCAACGTTCTCTAAAAACTCCTACCCGCCTCCCACCCTCCTTGCTTGGTGCTTTAGGCCACCATTTTGCAAGGCAGCACTCAAGAGTTTACATCACAGGCTTCCCTGCAACAGCCCAAATTGTGTAGACAGCCTCGGAGAGGACAGAGAAAGGCTTCCACCCTATAACTTATCCATAGCTTTAGACTGGAGTGGTCACTACGTTTACACAAGTTCTCCCCCGCAGACACAACCACATACCGAGAAAAATAAATACCAGTGCACATTCACGTATCTGTGAGGACATGCCACAGATCAGCTTCTCCTGGAGGTGACCGTTTAGGCGTGTGATAGCAGGGTGCGTAAGAATGTTGACTGTTTCCTGAGAGCTAGACACTGTGCAAGGTGCATTACAAACATACACCACTCTCTCCAATCCTGCAGGACTTGTCAGGAGCTTCCTACGATGTCTATCCCAATGCACGCTGATTGGAAACTAGTCCTGAGAGCCATCAATGGGCTGAGAAGGCTTGGGTCTGAATTCAGGAGGCCCTAATCCAAGCCCTGCTTCTAATTATCATGCTCCTTGCCTCCGACTGGAAAAGTATTTCTAAGGCAAAGGAGCGCTGTTACTCTGAAGCGTTTCCAGGGTCTCAGGAAGGTCACCGAGTCAGGAGGCAGAAGAGAAGACAGAGGTAATTAATTGCTATGGGTTAGTCGGCAGCAATTCCGATGCAGTTTTCAGCTAGGACCAACAGACGTTTTGTGAACTTAAGCTTCTGTAAAACCACCTGCTCTTAAACTACTAAAATTAGGCCACGAAAGAAAGACTTTACTTAGGAATACACTGATGAGAAAAATCCAGTTCCAAATACACTGTGCGTGCATCCTGTTAGATACAATCTCCCAAACTTTTGCCTTTCCTCATCTAAGTTGTTTCTCCAAAGGGTTTCAGATCTATGGCTTCTGTGGTGAGGAAGACGACTTAAGTGGAATCTCTGGAGGAAAGGATAAAATTTATAGCAGCTAGACAATTTCCTTTTGTGAAAATCGTGTTGTTGTTATTGTTGAGGTGAGCACGTGCTACGGTGGAGGTCAGAGAACACTGCTGTGCAGCCAGTTCCCTCCCTGACCTGTGCACAGTTTCCACGGATTGAACTCAGGTCATCAGGCTTGCCCAACAAGCATCTTTCCTGGCTAAGCCATTCCGCCAGCCCTTGCGCTACTTTTTTACATGGACATTTGGACTCCACTCTGCAAGCAGGCTCACTAACTAGTTAGAACCCTACAGACCTTGCACTCCTAACCAGCTGTGGAGTCTACAGCTCTACCTAAATGCAGGAGTCATCATCTTTGCTTCATTTATTAAGCTACATGCTGATGGGCACATTTTATGATATAAAAATCCCCCACCTTTGGCTCCTTCAGTTACTGCAACAATATTTAAAATTTACAAAAGAATTTAAAAACTGCCGGGCAGTGGCGGCGCACGCCTTTAATCCCAGCACTTGGAAAACAGAGGCAGGCAGATTTCTTAGTTTGAGGCCAGCCTGGTCTACAGAGTGAGTTCCAGGACGGCCAAGGCTATACAGAGAAACCCAGTAAAAACAAACAAACAAAAAAAAAAAAAACAGAAGAAAAAAAAGATTTTAAAAACCTACGACGGAGTGGTTTTATCTTCTATGAGCTACAACAGGGAAAGCTTTGACAAGGGCATACAGAAAAGATTCTGTGTGTGTGAGTGTGTGTGTGTGTGTGTGTGTGTGTGTGTGTGTGTGTGTGTGTGTGTTGGGTGGGGTATGTACACACAGTGAATCCAGAGGTTGACACTGGGTGCCTTCCACAGGCACTACAGATGAGGTCACTGACTGGCTCAGCTGGCTGGCCAGTGAGCCCCAGACATACATCTCTCTCTCCCTCTATAAAGCTAACAGAACCTGCTTTCCCGTGGGTTCCAGGGATTGTAACCCAGGTACTTAAAGTTTGTGCAGTAATTACAGACTGAGCCATTTCTCCAGCTACAGAAAGGATTCGCTATAATCAGCGTTTCTATATAGAACAAAATCAGTGGATTTAATGCCAGGGAAGATCATTCTTTCTTATACAAAACAATGCACAATATTCTATTTGGTGATGTACTTTTTTTTTTATATGCAAACAGAAAACCTTCACCAAGGAGATTCAAAGTTTAGAACAGAAACACACATAAAAATTCTATCCAAGCTTGTTTAATGAGTTTATGGAAAGTCTTTTCTTTGGGCAGATGTGTGTCTATCCATTCCTTATAGCAATCCAATGACAAAGCAAAGAATGATTGCACCAAACTCCAACTTAAGGAACCGCTAAACTCACGGGGCTTACGCACAACGCATGGTGAGGGGTATTCATAGCAGCACTAGGAAGGGAAAGCAGCCACACCACTGATCAGTCCCATCTCAGCATGGATGATGACATCCCCATAACTGCACAGATGGAGCCCTCCTTCAGTTACCCTACCATACTCTATGTATTTTAGTGCTTCCCAAGACAATGAGGCCCCCTACAATTGGAGCAGAATTACACACAGTTGACCAGGAGGTGTGAGAGAACTACCAGAATCCCAAGTAAGTCTAGGAGGCCCCCTCACCCCCATCATCTATGGGGGAACATCAGCAGCCGACCAGTTGATCTTAGGGGTTACCTGCAAAAAAAAAAAAACCAGTCACAGCTGTTCTGATGCAGATGGCTGTTATCTTGAAGGATAGCATACAATGACAAATGCTCCTGACTTCCTTCAACTTCTTATTAATTCAGTAAAAACCTAGTAAGCTCATGGCCTGAACTTGGTATCGAGTAACAGGTACGGCAGAGGGAGGTGCGACCTTGACTAAGCGGCTTGTTCAGATTACACAGACTGAAGTCAGGAAAATAGATAACAGAGTCGCATCATGAGGCTCCCACTGCCCTTGCTTATCTGTGCAAGGAAATATGGCATTCATGCATATTTATATCAAAATGCTTACAACTGTGCAACATTTAACACTTCATCAAATGCAAGAAGAACAAAGGCATTCTTCAAAGGCTTCTGCTGTTCAACAGCAGAAACCCAAACAACAGCAAGCGTGAGCATCACACATGGACGGCTAGGCTGTCACCAAGCACCATCCCTAACATCTTACATCACCGGCCATTCGATCTCAAGACATAACTCTTAGAAACCTTGAGCCTGGGTTTTCAGACAGTTCCACTTATTTCCTTCTTTACAGAAATCCAATCATTCCCAGAATACTCTTCTAATTCCAATAAACTTTTATATAAAGACCAAGGGAAGCCGGTGATGCCAGATGTTTCAGGGCAAGTGGCTTTTGAGTTCTACCATTGGCGCACCTTGCATCGGGTGCTTATATTCTAATGGTAATTTGGGGACCCTCAAGATTTGTTACCCCAAAGACAAGTCCACATGTAAGATACTGAGTGACTCTGCCCCCAGTTAATTGAGATTGGTAAATAAAGATGCCGACAACCAATAGCTGGGCAAAAGAGACATAGGTAGGTCGAGGTTTCATGGCCTTGGAGAGAGAGGACAAGGAGGAAGGAAGAAGGAAGAAGGAGCCACCATGGAAGAAAGGAAGACTGCGCAGAAGAGGAGGGAGGAGGGAGAACAGAAACGGGATAGAGCGAGGAGAGCATGGCAAATTAGAGTTTAGAATAGCCCATGAAACATAGCAAGTAGTGTTTCCGGGTTATCACTAGGAAAGTAGATTGAAACAGCATGGGGGGTAGGCAGCTGCCCTGTTATTGTGTGTATTGTAACTATAAAGGCTGTGTGTGTGTGTGTGTGTGTGTGTGTGTGTGTGTGTGTTTGTGAGAGAGAGAGAGAGAGTGAGAGAGAGTGTGTGAGAGTGTTCCATCTGGGAACTCAATAACCAAAGGCAGGATAGAAACCCGTGCTGGGATTTTTAAATATTTTTTACTACAAACCATGAATTGGTCACGTGCACTTGGGCAAGTTCTGTGAACTGAGCCTCTCTGCCCTCCGCCCTGAAAGGAAGAGCTCAGGCTCTATGCAGAATGCCTCAGAGAAATAAATAAAACACAGGTGCAAGTGAATGTGTGCGCATGTGGGGAAGTGGCACAAAGATCAACACTAACCTTACCCAAGATGCACGCTACAGCCATGCTGCTTCATGCCCCACCCTAAACCCTGGGAATTCAATTTGGATTAACTGTCCCAGCCACAGTTTCATGCCCCACCCCTAGCCCTTACAAATTCATCTTGGATGAATCTTGGGTGAACTATCCCAGCTCTATCTGATTTCCACCGGATTCACTTCTCTATCTCTGCATCTGTGAGGACCTACAACATTTGTCAAACTGTCAATCAGAAATGTAGGAAAACAGCCCCACAAGAAACTGCTGTTAACGGAAGAGACCCAATGATCAACAATATGTCTGGGAAATGTTTGTAAACAAACTCTAAAATACATCTGGCCAAATGAGAAAGTCTGAAAACAGATATGGGAAGTAGCTTTTCTAAGATTGTGTAAAACCGGAGGCATAGCAAAATGGGCCTGTTTTTATAAATCACCTAAGAAAAATAGAGACAGATGGCCCTTGGACTTACAACTCCAAAGAGATCTGCATTTCCTCAGATGTCACACACACAGAGCCACGCACCACACAGCATCTATTATTACTCCTCCTGAGATCATCAGTTAACATAAAGTCATTATCCTGCTCATTCCCACTATAAAAAGGTCTGTCCTTTCAAAGTGCATTCATCCATTCAACTGTGTGTCAAGATTTTAACTGTGTGCTAGGTCCTGTAAAATAAGAAAATTTAGAAGTTTCTTAAGAATGTGTCTATCCAACGCTTCACATCCCGCCAACATCCTAATTAGCCAGGGAGTGAAAACTTCTGAAGCAGTCCATGCCTCTGCTAATATTTTAAAGGTCTTTAGAATCGTCTATTCACCTCACTAAAGCTTTTGTTACGATAATATTTTCTCTATTTAATATATATTCCCTTTGTACGAGTTCTCAAGTTCTAAGGAATGATATAAGAAAGTCTGGAACAATTAAATTACACATAATGACAATATACAGATTCACAAAGATGCAGTTAAGTGTACAGCAGCTTTGTCCTTCCACTCACAACAAACGGGAACTCAAGGGAGGAAAGGTACTGGGTGCATGTTTGCAAAGGCTCTTTCAAAAGGTTCAGTTACACACCAGTAAGGGGCCAAAATTATCCTCTGCATCTCAGTGACACAGAGTCAACATGGGAAGTGATGGCAGAAAACCTTCATGGTGGGCCTTTTTTTGGCCAGGGTTATTCAGATAGTTTTCACACATTAGCCTTAAAGTCTGTATGAGAGAATGGCAAATCCAGAGCAGTGAGGAACATTCTAGAGACTGTCCAGCCCAGTGTCCTCCAAACCATACCATGTAGAACCAGTCTGCATGGGTCGGATGATGGAGCTTCAATGTCCACGCCCAGCACCAGCTTCTAACTAACTCTGGTGCAATGACTGGCTGGGGTCCAGCTCGTGCTCACTGTCGAATGAAAGAAAGAAAGAAAGAAAGAAAGAAAGAAAGAAAGAAAGAAAGAAAGAAAGAAAGAAAGAAAGAAAGAAAGAAAGAAAGAAAGAAAGAAATGGAGACACTGTGAACGGGAGAACATGGAGAAAGGTGGTGGTGGTGCATGGTCATAATGAATGAGTCAAATAAGAAATGCTTTTACTAAATATTGTTCTTAAGCTTTATGTGTATGTATGAGTTCCTAAGTGTATACATGTATACATTTACAGGCCAGAAGAGGATGTTGGCTCCCTTGGAACTGGAGTTACATTTCTGTGAGCTGCCACGTGGGTGCTGGGAACCAAACCCAGGTCCTCAACAAGAGCATGGAGTACTCTCACCCATCTTTCCGGGACCATGACACAACATTTTAAGCAGCTCATTATATTGATGCAAAGGTTCCCACAGCACAGAGAGGTGTTCAGGACAAAAGGTTGAAGAAAGTGAAATGTGGACTGTAGAGACTCTATGATCTCAACTTCTGTGGAGGTGTGGAGGCCAACCTTGTGAAGTAAAAACATGGCGTGGAGAGCGAGGAGCGACAGGCTCCTGCGACTCCTGGAGGAGTCCTGATCTGCTGTGAATAGCACTAGATCTAAATTGGCCACAGGCACAGCAGTGAGAGCGCAAAAAGGAACGGAGGCCAGGGCGGTGGCCGCTTCCCCCATTTTCACAGGTGAGGATTCTCCTCGCACTCCTGGGTTACCTCATTGGTCAGAGCTGTCCTTGGAGCCCAGTGTGGCAAGCTATGATTGGCTGAAGATCCATGGTTTGGGGATTGGCTGACTGTTACGGGCTGGGCAATAAGCTCTCTGACGCTGGTCTCTGGAATCAGATTTCTTGGGATTCACCACGTGACTCCATCGCCTCTCACTCCCCCCTTCCTTGGTACTGTTCCCACAACCTACAATAGTAACAGACCTACAGAAAGTAGGCTTCAAAAATAAATGTATAAAAATGCAAATGCCGCCAAGGTGTCAAGGTGGGGGGGGGGGGCTACTGTCAATGCGTGACTAGTAAAGCCTCAGGGTGAGGGGCTTCTGGGTAAATTTTTTCCTTTTATTTGATATCTCTAGAAGTATAAAATTTTCTATTTGGAAAATACTTTAAATCCACGTTTATTTATTTATACCTGTGCATGTGTATGTGTGCGTGCATTGTGTGTATGTGTATGTGTGCATGCATTGTGTGTATGTGTATGTGCCACAGGCTTATTTGTAGAGGTCAGAGGACAACTTCATAGAATCAGTTTTCCTCTTCCACCTTTGCAAGGGTTTTAATTTGCACCAAACTCAAATGTCAGGCAGCAGGTGCCTCTAGCTTCTAAACTATCACAGCCTGTTCAAATAGATGGCCCCAATTAAACCATTTTAAACTGTATAATTTTATAGCACTAATGACATTCACAATGTTCTACAGTCATCACAGGTATCCACTTTCAATATCTCTGAAATAAATTCTGTTACTGCTAAACAAGAAGTTCCCTACCCAGCCTATTCCAGACCCTGATAACTTCAATCTACTTGATTTCTTTGCATTTGTCCACTCCATATTACAAAAACATGGGCTCATACAATGTTGGTTTATTTTATTTTGTATGATATTTTTAACACTGATACTTTTGAAAACTATTTTCACATATTTAGTTGGCTTTTTTTTTACAGTGGAAATTTCCTATATTATATATATAAGAAATCAGAATGCTTTAAATGAGAATAAACAAGAAACGAAAGAGAAAAGGCACACAAAGGGCAGTGGCCGGGTGGTCAGCAAGGCTGACTGCTAACCCTGAAGTGGGCCACACACAGTAGGGCAGTGGCCGGGTAATCAGCAAGGCTGAATGCTAACCCTGAAGTGGGTCACACACAGTAGGGCAGTGGCTGGATGGTCAGTAAGACTGACTGTTAACCCTGAAATGGGTCACACACAGTAGGGCAGTGGCCGGGTAATCAGCAAGGCTGAATGCTAACCCTGAAGTGGGTCACACACAGTAGGGCAGTGGCTGGATGGTCAGTAAGACTGACTGTTAACCCTGAAATGGGTCACACACAGTAGGGCAGTGGCCAGGTGGTCAGTAAGGTTGACTGCTACCATGAAATGAGCCACACACAGTAGGGCAGGAGCCGGGTGATCAGCAAGGCTGACTGCTAACCCTGAAGTGGGCCACACACAGTAGGGCAGTGGCTGGATGGTCAGTAAGGCTGACTGCTACCCTGAAATGGGTCACACACAGTAGGGCAGTGGCCAGGTAATCAGCAAGGCTGACTTCTAACCCTGAAGTGGGCCACACACAGTAGGGCAGTGGCTGGATGGTCAGTAAGGTTGACTGCTACCCTGAAATGGGCCACACACAGTATGAGACACAACCCAGCAGTCTGCCTAGTGCTTCCCACAAGATCGCCTCCACAGACAGGAATATGAAGCAAATGACTTACAACTGGAAGCTCTAGATTTGTAGGCGAGCATATTGTGAACGATTTGGCAGGTTACAAATGAACACAGGAAGACAGCATCTGTCACGCCCCTTAGGAAACCAGGCAGAACCAAATGTAATTCCTTACCTGAAAAACATAAACACATAACACAGGTTAGCATTCAATTGGCATAGATCTTTTAGTCGTTTAGCCCACATGTTCAAGTATTTCTTCTTCGTAGACAGGCAGGCAGTGTCGGCTGGATACAGAATTCTTATTTCAAAGAACAGGCTTACTCGTTTCAACACTGTTGGATGAAAATCTGGCAACAAGACTTTGTACTTCATGCTAGCGCAATCTGCTCAGCTCTCATAACTTTGACTGTTTCCCACGCCACATCCAACTACCACATCCTGTGCCTCTGGTCTAGATTGCTGATTTCCCTGAACCCTAATCTGACTGCACTTTCCTGAATCTTCCGACTTAACCCAGACTGCACATTCTGTGGGCCAGCCCAGTCGGATCCAACAACCCTGTACCTCTCTCAATCTCCAGACTTAGCCCATGTCACACACCTTGCACAATGGTCCAGCGTGAAGAGTCACTAGAACCTCGCTCGCTTGCACTGCCACAATACTAAGGCCTTGCCATATGGCTTGTATGCTGACTTGTCTTCTTGTATGCTGACTTGCCTGGTAAGTTTGCAAGATCAGGCCCACCCATGCTATTATAGAACTTTCAGGCAGAGCCCAGGTAGCAAAGCCTGCCCACTCCCTCAGGTCTGCCATTTTCCCTATTCCCACACTATCCTGCTTACCACTGAACTAGAATCACCCCCATTCCTCCAAACCAAAATCAACACTGAGCATCTGAAGGACTGACATACCAACTCCTCAACCCTGATCCGAAGCCAACCAATACTGAGCAATAGCGATAGCAAAACAAAAGCCAACCTCTATGCAAACTGGCAGCCTAGACTAGACACACAGTGAATTAAAGAAATCCACATGCCCAGCTCTCCTTGCAAAAACAAACAATATGAAAGGCCAAGATGGTGTATTTCCCCCAAATCTACCAATTCTATAGAAATATTCTCTAATGAAAATGACCTAGCTAAACTCTACAACATACAACTTCAAAGAACAATCACTGGGCTGGAGAGGGCTCAGAAGATATAAGCATTAGCTGCTCTTCCAAAGGGCATAAGTTCAAGTTCCACAAAGACGCTGGAGGAACAAAGCAATCCTGAGGTAGGGGGAGCAATTCTGGAGGAATTACCATTCCAGATTTCAAGATATAATACAGAGTACTTGCATGAAACCAGACACATATACCAATGAAACAAACATCTGTTTGTGTCTGTTGTGAAACCAGACACATATACCAATGAAACAAACGTCCGTTTGTGTCTGTTGTGAAACCAGACACATATACCAATGAAACAAACATCCAAACACAAGTGGACATACCTAAAGCCTCTGATATAAGATGCGCCTCGAACAAGTGATGACGGGAAAACTGATACCCATGTTTAGGAGAATGAAACTAGACTTGTATCTATCAGTCTGCACAAAAGTCAACTCCAGCGGCATCAAGAACTCAATCTGAAACCTGGAACGCTACCAGAAGAAAGCACAGGCAATGCCTTACAAGACATAGGTTTAGGAAGGAAGGGAATTACTCAACTCTGCCCAGGACTTAAGACCAACAACAGGCCGGGCGTGGTGGCGCACGCCTTTAATCCCAGCACTCAGGAGGCAGAGGCAGGCAGATTTCTGAGTTTGAGGCCAGCCTGGTCTACAAAGTGAGTTCCAGGACAGCCAGGGCTATACAGAGAAACCCTGCCTCGAAAAAGGAAAAAAATAAAAAGACCAACAACAGACAAGTGAGACTCCATAAAATTAAAAAGCTCTGCACAACAACAACAACAACAGAAGAACCAAGGGGAGAGGACCCCACAGTCCCACAGACTAGGAAGGAATCTTACCCACTGATAAGTGTTATAAAGGATTAATCTACAGAATGTATAAAGAACTTAAAGCACAGAATCAAAGGAAAAAAAAAAAAGAGAAACCCAATGACCCAATTAAAATTTTTTATGGATGTCAATAGTGAATCCTCAAAAAAGAATAATAAAAAAAGAATAAATAAAGCTAAGACATATCTCAAAAGGTGCCCATTGTCCTTAGCAATGAGAAAAAAAATGAAAATTAAAACTACTTTTGATATTTCATCTTACCCCAGTCAGAATGGCCAACATTAACAGAGCAGCTGACAACAAATGCCAACGCGGATGTGGGGAAAGAGGAACCTCCTTCACACTCTATGGGACTGCAGACGGGTGCAGCCACTCCGGAACTTAATATGGAGAATTCTCAAAAGGGTAAAAATAAATCTACCACATATGTGACACAGAGAAGCCACTTCTCGGCGTATGTCCAGAGGACTCAACATCCTACTCCACAGAGAGCCAACCGGCCACGTTCACTGCAGCTCTGCTCACAACAGGAGCGGGAACAACCTCAAAGTCGCTCAGTTGGTGACTGCATAGGGAAAATGTGGAATATGTACATAGTGGAATTCTATGAAGCTGGAGGGAAAAATGAAAATTTGAAGACTTCAGGTAAATGGATGGGATGAGAAAATATTACACTGGGTGAGGTAAACCAGACAGACAAATGGTACGTGCTCTCTCTGATTTGTGGATAATTGCTCTAAATTTATAGATTCGGGCACAGAGTCTGTAGTAACAAGCAGAAGCCAGGAACATAAAAATGAGGCAAAGGTGAGCAAGCCGTTCTAAAAACGGGAATACCAGGGTCCTGTGCTGTTAAGAGAAAGAGCTAAAGGAGGAACACAGGGTTTGGAGGTCGGGGTGTTAGCAGCCTTAACTGGGAAGTGGGGAGACAGGGCAACACAAATGGATAGAGGGATACGTAACACTGAGGATGTTGGAAAAGGCCATAAGGAATCATCATTTTATGTCAGCCTAAAATGATTATATAATATAAATCTGTGTAAACACACACACACACACACACACACACACACACTAAGTGATATCACACTACTTAAGAGTGACAATGCTCCCACCAAGAGCCACAGATTACAAACCAGTGCCAGGCATGAGAAATTTCAATTTGCTTGTCAGGGAAGCTCAAGAGACCCCAAAACAAGAGACGCTGTGGTCAGTGTGCTTGGTTGCCACCCAGAACTAGAAGGTAGGTGAATATTGCTAAGCACATGGGGGAAACACCATCTCCTGGTCAAGAAGGCTCTGGCTAGGGCCAAACAGGAAGGGATACAAGGTCACTGGCTAGAGTCATTCTATAAATTAAAGCCAGAAGCCTATGGGACCTAGAACATGCTGTCCTGACTCTGGAAATGGCTAGGGAACCACACAGCAAGATGCTGTATGGAACAGACAGCAAGATGCTGTATGGAACAGACAGCAAGATGCTGTATGGAACAGACAGCAAGATGCTGTATGGAACAGACAGCAAGATGCTGTATGGAACACACAGCAAGATGCTGTATGGAACATACAGCAAGATGCTGTATGGAACACACAGCAAGATGCTGTATGGAACTCTGGTTAGTTGTTTGTTTGTTTGTTTGTTTTTACAAAGATTCTCTGAGCCTGTTTCCTTCAGATGGGAAATTATGAATTTTCATAAATTTATTACAAGGTCTGATCCAATTTTTTTTTAAACTATGTATGCGGACAGAGTATATGATACACAAAAATCAGTAATAATTAGGGGAAAACACATGATCAAAATGGTAAAGTCACTCAATCAATCCAGAGAGATGGATGTCAGTCACACATTTCTGCTTTTATTTGTCCTGCCTCTAGCTTTCTCAGAGGCTCTAATCTAAATGTCCTCTTGCCTGTGGCTTCTCAGGAAGGGAGAGCTGGTCCTGCCC
>LR750148.1:592251-803438 GCA_902729485.2 Mus minutoides | reverse complement strand
AGTATATGATACACAAAAATCAGTAATAATTAGGGGAAAACACATGATCAAAATGGTAAAGTCACTCAATCAATCCAGAGAGATGGATGTCAGTCACACATTTCTGCTTTTATTTGTCCTGCCTCTAGCTTTCTCAGAGGCTCTAATCTAAATGTCCTCTTGCCTGTGGCTTCTCAGGAAGGGAGAGCTGGTCCTGCCCCCTGCTGGGCAATGGAGCATTAACAGGGCAAGAACAGAAAAGCTGAAGACTTCAGAGCCAGGCTGCAATGACTCCATTGTGTGGCAGTGGCATTTTCAAAGAGGACCCAGGGTCTCCTTTTCTCTGATTTGATGTCCCCTTTCCGCCTCAGAGCACTGTGTTCGCTGACCCTCAAAGAAAAGGGGCAATGTTCCAGAAGGTTCTGGTTAGCTGCTCTCTGAAACCACTTCCCACTGCCAGCAGTACTTCTCAGAAGGGGACAAGATGATCACTGTGTCATTTCATAGCAGCTTTGGGAACAAGAGGACAGAGTTCCCAAATTTCACTCAAGACTGCCATGGCAAGGATCACTGAGTCAAGTGGGGATGTGAGGATTTATATGCACATGAGCCTGGCACTTGTTTCTTTCTCCAATATCAAATACTTCCTATTTCTAGGCTTAAGTTTACAGAGCAATGCTATAGTGTCCACATAAAGACAGTACATTATGGGCAGCAGTGCTGGCTTGGTGGGTAAGTGGGCTACTCACGACCTGCTGAAACTCCACATCCAGTGCATCCGACGCACTCTTCTGGCTTCCTTGGGAACCCACATGCACATCACATGAATAAAACAAAATAATTCTCAAGAAGAAGAAGGAGGAGGAGGTGGAGGAGGAGGAGGAGGAGGAGGAGGAGAAGGAGAAGAAGAAGAAGAAGCAGCAGCAGCAGCAGAAGCAGCTGCTGCTGCTACATCATCTACAGAGTTAAAGATTCAGTTTCTAATCAAAATTTAAGAAAAAAACAATTTCTTTGGAATGAAGAGATGGCTCATTGGTTAAGAACATTTGCAGCTCATGAAACAACACTGGAGCTCATGAGATTCTAAATTCACTCACATTAATTTTAATCTATAACATCATTTTTCAAGAACAAAAAAATTATTTCTTCCTAAAGCAGCCTTTTCTTAGATACATTCATGATACATTCTTTGATGTTCTAGAATTTGCCTTTGATCTGGGCTGCCTTAAAAAAAATCATCTTAAGAAAAAAAAATGGCATTAGGAATGCTGGGGTTTCCCCTTAAAGGGGGGTATGCTAAGTTTGAGGTGGCTGTAAGAATTACAGCTCTGGCAAAGTCCCACTGGGTTCCACAGGCTGTGCTATCTGCCTAGTTCTAGATAAAGGATGGCAATTGATTAGCCAATCAATGTAGATACCAGTTACCACGGACTCTAACTCTATCTGCAGTAGTCTTTAGCTAGTTACTGTTTTTCTACTAATAGAAAAGAATCTTCCACATAAGGAGAGGTGCCAAAGAGACAATGATAAAAATGCTAAGAATGGGCTGAATTACTCAATGAATGCTTACAACAGTTCTTCCCAAAGTGGGCTTGCTAACACCTTTCAACAACGGGAAAACTGCAGAAAGGTTCAGGAACGTCCCTGGGTTCCAAGTCTACCCTACCATTGTCATCAGAAACAGCATGTTCAACCAAGCACATGGACATCTACTTGAAACTAAAAGGTACAGTTTATACTGGTATATGTGGCAGAGAAAGTACAGGGTTGAAAATCAGAATTCACTTCTAGACAGTGATGGAATTCCACAGCAGCAGCTTACATACAGGCATATCCAATGTCTGTGAGTCTTCTAAGAAAATGTAAATGATGCCCAGAGACATGGCTTAATATGTATTTATGGTCTTCAGGAAGCTCAGAAGGTACCTTAATGTTTTCTCTTGTGAACAATAAAATTAACTTACCCACAACTGAATAAAGCAAGAAAAGGTAAAGCAACAGCTACCCTACAAAGTTGCTATAATTATTAAAATAAAAATCTCATTAACCCTGGGACAATTTATTCTAGAGTGTACCAATTTGAGAAAACAGTTACCCTTGAGGCAACCCCATGCCTTATTATGCTGTAATACAAACACTGAATAATTTGAACCTAAATTATTCAAAATCTGTCATTTCTGATTGTTTCCACCTCAAATATATTCTCTCTCTCTCTCTCTTTCTCTCTCTTTCTCTCTCTCTCTCTCTCTCTCTCTCTCTCTCTCTCTCCTAAACAAGCTCTCCCTTCAGGTCTTTAAAATCATCTCAATTTTCAGTGGTTGGTTCTAAAATATGGAAAGAACTACGTAATATTCATGATGCTAGAGCAGCTGATTCATGTAATCAGAGTTTATACATTCCTTCTCTTCTTTTTTCCAACCTACAGTACTTCCTGGCCACCCTGAAACCCCTCTTGAGGAGATGAAGAACAATCTCATGCAATTTGATAGCAGTAGATTCTTGAGGAAAGGAAGGACTTAGAGTGAAAGCAATTTCCCTCTGGGGAAAGAGGCTGGATGGGGAGAAAGGCCCATGTTCTGCATAGCCTCTGTTAGGAAGGCAAGTGATTGAGTTAAATGAGGACAAAGTTCTCAAGAGAGGAAAAGCTAGAGCAGCAAAGAGAAGGTAGGAGTTTGAGGATGGGTTGTCACACTATGGATAATTTAGAACATTCTAAACATGCCCTGACGTGGGTCAGGACCACGATGCTTCATTAAAGGCAACACACCCTAACACTGAACGCCGCTTGCTCCATCCTCTGTGTCAGCAGAGGACTCCATGGTGCTGAGCCCTTCGTCAGTATCCCTATATGACCCGAGATATGCTCTTTGTCAACTGTACATGCTCTCAACTGAACTACAGAAGCTGGGTCTTCCTATAAACTACCACTAGGAAGAATGTTCTTCTTCCCAGTGACACACCAGTAAAGACCTATATCTCCACACAGGACAGAGCCAATGTGAAAGCTACAGAAGACAATGTCTGAACTTCAGTTTCAACTAAAACCAAATTGCCCCACACAGCAACACATCATCACAGGAGTATGAGACTGAACTCTGTGACCTGTCCTCAAGGGAGCACAAAATCTTTCAGTAATAACACTTTTAGAACCTGCACTCAGAATTCAAATTTAAAGCATCTCAGCCTATTAAAAAAGAATCTCAAACCACACTAAATTATACTTTTTAGAAAACAAAATGCTATAAAGTAAATTCAATAAATAAAACCACACCTCTGAGTGGTTAGTTAACATCATCTTCTCAGAAGCATCTCACACTATGCAGCGTTACTAAAACTTGCTTCAACTTTTGGATTTCTTGGCCAACTTCCTAGAAGAAGGAACCTGAAAATGAATCTTAGGAACTTAGAGAGAGAGAGAGAGAGAGAGAGAGAGAGAGAGAGAGAGAGAGAGAGAGAGATTCATTTGTGACCTCTCCATTTTCTGAGTTGAGATGGCCATCTTTTGTTAAACTGCTTTCTTGTGTAGGTTTGTGTGAGGAAGCCGAAGGCTCAAACTGAGGATCTCTGGCAATCACTTTCTACTGTGACCCCTGAGGCAGGGCTTCTCACTGAACCCAGAGCTCACTGATTTGGCTGAGCTAGCTGGCCAGCTTGTCCTGTGGATACCTTGTTCCCAGCTACTGAATGGGAGGGCTACCAACTTTCACATGAACTCTAGGAATCCAAACTTCAATCCTCAGGCTCACATGGCAAGAGCCACACCCTCTGGGCCACCTCCCCTCCCCCATCTTCTGATATAGCAAGCAGGACATCTGAAAATTTTTTTTCAATTTAATTTGAAAAAGATGTATATGCTAATCTAGAAAGACACTAGATGGTTTCTTTTCTTTCCAGAAGCTTCTCTGAGGAAGAACCAACTTAAGAGGTCCATTTCTAAGATGTCATATCATTTGAGAGTCGCAAGAGTCCTAAAACATCTAAAATCCTAGAGTCTAATTATGCAGATAAAACTTCCTACCTGTAAAGGCTCTTAATGACTTCAAGATCAGATTCATGTGGGGAGATAAATCCTAAGAAGTCCTGGCTGAATCTTTTCAGAGGGATATAGAAAAGATGAGATAAAATGAAATTGCACAAGATGTCACTTCCCATGCAAAGAAAGCAGAGGGGGGGAAGGAGGAAGCAAAAAAGTCCACCAACAAAATGAGGAGGAGATGAATTAGTGGCTAAAAGCACGCACCATGAAAGCAAAAAGACCAGAGTTTGAACTCAAGAACCCACATAAAGCCAGCTGCGATAGCACGTTTGTAATTCCGACGCTCCTGATGGGAGACGGGAGGCAGATGGAGGGGCATCTCCAAAAGCTAACCAGCAAGCGAGACTAGCATACACAGCTGCAAAGCAACAAAGGCAGAGGGTGAGGACCAACAATACAGGTTGTCTATAACTCTAAATACCCACACTTGTACGACTGCACACACATGCTTTGGCACACAGCATGTACTGCAATAAAAACAAAACAAAACATACACAGGAGAAAATAGTATGATATGACTCATTCCCTTCCAAGGTGTTTCCATTATTTATTTCCTTATACTCCAAATGATATAAATACTTGACCTCTTCTCTGTTCCACTGATTTCTTGTTTAAATTAGGTTGTGCTTGTTCACCCATTTGTCTTGTTTCTGAAACAGAATCTCACCATGTGGCCCATGAACTCTCACAATTGTTACGTTTTAATCATTTGGAGCTCATTTCTAAGAATGACACTCTTGAAATACATGAAAAAAAACAAAACAAAACTGTTCTCTTTGGACCACATTTTGAAAACTGTTCACATGAGGCCCGCTATCACAATTACCTAGCCTGCAGTATATTAACTGAACTAGATGCCAATATATATTCCCTGAACAGTGGTTATCAGCCAGAGGTGATATCATACCCCCAAGGAACACTTGGCAACATCTGGATCCAGTTTTGGTTGTCATGACTACAGAAAAGCTATTAGTATCTACTGGGTAGAAGTCAGGGATGTTTCTAAACCTGCTATATAATATGTAGCCCAAAATCTTGTTGGCGCTCCAAAGTTGAGTCATTCTGAGAAGACAATGGTATTTTATTGTCTTCATTTGTTAATAGCAAAGTGGTTCCAATATACCTCCAAGAATTCTGAAAAACAGGCAGACATATTTACTGATACTTGACATGTAAAAAATTAGTAAGCTCATATGTGTATGTACACTATAAGAATTCATCATTTAAACTTATCAACTTCTTAGGACCTTCTTACTCATGCAACATACGTCCCTTGAGAGCTTCTCACATGTGTGTGCTTTAGCACAGCCCAGGAAATTCTCCAGAAATGTCACACTGCTCACTATAAACCACTAGATCAAGTGCCTCGTTCCCATTCTTCCACATATCCCATGGCTCTCCTTCAAGACAGTGTTTGGTTTTAGATTTTGTTGTTTTCTTGTTTGTAAGATTGTTGATTTCATGGGGCCCAAACTGGCCCCCAATTCACTATGTAATAGAGGACGACCTTTAGTGCCTCACCACCTTCCCAGTCCCGGGACTATCAGCCTGTGCCACACCCCTATCTCAACACTAAATGCCTCCGGAAATCACTTAACTGATAAACATCTCAGCATTTGTCTATCCAAAACAAGCTCACAGGATGCCACACATGCATATAATTATGAAAAAAAAAAAAAAAAACTATACTTGAGCAAGCAACCAAAGTATGGAGAAAGAAAAGTCAGCACAAAACTCATTGATTGCAAAACACCATGTGAGTACCACCGAGTGTAAGAGGAAAGGGCAGACTCCCACTCACATGGGCCAAGAGGCTAAAGGGACAGTCTTCAACATCTGCCTCTTTTCTTTCCCTTTTCTTTTATTAAAAGATTAACAGAAGAACCTGGATTTCAAAGCCATGGGACAAAGGTGGAATTAGTAAGTGTACAGAGATATTTTCTTTTCCCATAAAAACCAACAAGTCTGTATTTTCTTGCTTAAATGACCACTGAAGAGATGCGATACACTGACAGCAAGGAGAAGAAATGTCCTATTTGAGCACAGGAACCTAGAAATAACTGGATTTGAATATATCACTTTTATTACGTACTTAGTTTGGTAAGTAGGAGGAGAGAAAACCTTTCCAGCCTCGATTTCTCTTTGAAAAACCAGACTGGCAACAGAACGAGTCTTACAGGATTCTGTTGACAGCTAAAAGATATAGCACATGTCTAACTCTTCACTATGTTTTGGGGAAGAGGAAAAAGGCAGGGTCTCACTAGGTAACCTGGACCGGCCTGAATTTACTCTGACGCACAGGCTGCGTTAGAACTCGTGACCACTGTCCTGCATCAGCCACCAAAGTAGCTGTGACTACAAGAACAACCATGACCCAGCTCTGAGTTAAGCTCTGGGCCCAGGGCTGGCATTATGCACATGTACAAAAGACCAGCCAGCGCTGATATTAAATCTGCTCCGTTCCGCCTCCAAAATACCCTGCTTTGTCTGGCCTGCATAAGGTTCGAAATGTATGTCCACAGATAAGAAACTATTTATTATGTGTCATGCACTGTCCTTTGAAAGAATTATGATTGTTAGCTACTCCATAAAATGAAGAAACCAGGGAGCGATAAAGTAAAGGAACTCGGCCAAGGTCACACAAGAAGGAAGTCTTAGAGCCCATGTCTCTAGTACCACAGGACACTCACTGCCTTAGAATGAAGTAAAAGGGACTGGCTTAAAACTGGCATTGTAGGCTTAAAGACCCAGCACAGATCTAGAGGAAGAACTGGATCCTCTGTCACCCAGAAGCTCTTTGTACAGGGAGGTTCTAGTCTGACTGCAGTGAGCTCATTCACCATTGGAAACATATTCAGCTGATAAGAGACAGAGAAGCTGGCCCTAGCTGGGGGCACAATCACTACCAGAGACAGAAATTCGGAGTGAAACAATGTTGCCCTTCCACAACACAGGTGCAGCTCCAAGTCCCCTGCACCTCAACACTCTCCGATTCTCTAGAGGCCCATTCAATTCCCACTGTCCCTAGAACGTTTTAAACATCACAACCTCACCATCTGACTTTGCAAGGCAAGTTACAGGAGACTCAGAAGTGAGACTGAAATGAACACTTCCTGTGCACCAAGCAGAGTTAAATCAAGAGCAATGCTAGCTGCTGCCAGGAAGAGGGGCCTCTGTTTCCAATAGACCTTGTTGATCTGGGGACTTTGCAGACTCTATAGAAAAATGCCAAATTCCAGCACTGCTAAGCTATTTCCTGTAGTAATTACAGGAGGTTTCATTTCCAACCTCTCAAAATGCTTTTATGGCTGTCGCGCTCCTAGTAGCAAAGGCAGGGAGGTTAAGAGGAGCAAGCCATTCTATTTCCAACTAGACACCATTTGAATGCGCGATGTGGCAGAAGTCTTGTTTCTGCAGGAGCCTGCTCCTCATTAGGCAGCAGAGAATGAGTCTGGAATGCGCAATGTCTCTGAAACCACAGAAAACAGATGCCAGTGAGGGCTGCAGGTAAAACCGATTGCTTTTGCCCCCCAGGACCACCTGGGAGCGAATGTGCTCTCTGCTTCATCTCCACTCTGCCCTCCAGGATTGCTGAGTTCCTGAGTGCTTGTGGAAACAAGTCAGGTGTGGGGATAGCCCATAAGAAATGAAAAATGGGCTTCTTGGGACAAGGAGTGGTATTTTCCATCTTGATTATAAATGGGCCTAGATGGGGAATAAAAGAAGGAGCATTTAACCCTTTGAGACCCTTGCAAGTGTTACTGGGAAGAGGTAGGCTGGGATGTGAGCTCAGGGACTCCCTGGGTATTCAAAAGGGCAGTGATGGAAAGCACCCCCATTTTCTCTGTACTGCAACTCTGCCATTGCCACAGAATGACTCGATTTCACCAGGCAGAGGGCCTTCAACACTGAGGGTCTATCAAGAAGGCGGATCATAAGCAGCCACAGGCCAAACAGTTCTTTTTGCCTCTTCAACAAGATTCACAAAGGAATTCTCAGAAGGGGGCCAGGGAAGTTCCTTCAGACACTATCTGTCCCTTCTAATATGAAGAGAAAGTCTGCTCTATGGCTGAGGACCGCTGATGATAGCAAGAGACATCAATATAAGACACCAGTTCACTCCCTCTCAGACTGGCCTCTCTTAGGCATCTCATTACTGTGCGCAGATGGATGGTACATCAAGCAGAGACTGTGAGACTGGAGAGGAAAAAAAACAGGAAGCAAAAATTCACAGCGCTCAGAGGAAAGCCACCATTATCTTGCTTTACAATGATCCCATGAAAAGTGTGAACTAGACATTGTTCATTTAGCCATTCGCAAGAAAATCATGAGCAAGACTCTAAGCAAGGAACTAAGAATGTTATTAGCAAAAATTATTACTTTGCTTGAAATTGGTTTTTGAGTTGTGTAAGTGATCTTTTCCTGGCTTTGGTTACTATCTGGTGTGTGTGCTAGTTCCTCTGAGTGCTTTATCTACGTTCTTATTTAGTTCTTACAGCCAACTATGTCAGCAGGGAATGGCGCTCCTACCACTTTATAGATAAGGCAACTGAGGCCTTAGGAGGCTAAGTACCTCCCCTGAGATTGCACAGCTGGGAAGGGACTGAGATGAGCTTGATACGATAGCATGCGCTCAGAAAACCGAAGAGAACAGTATCCTCCCTGGGACTTAAAGTCTGTGCTACCACAACTTCCAGAATTTAGGGACCAAATGCAGGCGTAATTATATATATATATATACTCACTGTCATATAATTTGAAATCCAAGAATAGAAAAAACTTCAGTTTCCTAAAGAAGGAAGATCTATCAATGATGGTACACCCTAAAAGCAAACACCCAGCTAAGCGAGATGAAAACAGAGACGGGCAGAGCACCCAATCCTACACATGCCACTCTGGCATAGGGGTTATTTTGAGCTTAAAGCATAGCAAAAATAGCAAAGAAAAGGACACTCTGACCTACTCTTTTCTTTTTCCCCATGAAATGTCCTTCCTGTACCAAAAGGAAAGTGATGTCCTTATTGTCAAGGACAGGAAGTAATGGTTGAGAGAATTCTGTACAAACAGCCCATGTTAAAAGCACTCATTTTTCTTCAACTTCTGCAAAGTTTAGTTTCCTTTTTTACAACTGCTCCTCTTTATTCAGCAGAATATGAAATTGGAACCTGAAATCATCTAAATTCTGCGACTTTTTTTTGGCTCTCCGTCTCACTGGGACACTTCCTGTGCCTATACAACATTTACACTAAATCTGTATGTTACATCTCTCCCTTCAGCCGGCTGAACCTATGCTTCCTCTACAACTGCAGCACGCAGGTGTTACACAGTACGTGCCATGTACTTTTGAAGTATTAAGTCACTAGTCCCTGCAGAAGCCCTAGGAAAGAGAAACATGGAAAAATTCTCTCTCACATCATCCAGGCACTAAATGTAAAGGCTAGGATTCCAT
This sequence comes from Mus minutoides, assembly GCA_902729485.2. NCBI lineage: Eukaryota > Metazoa > Chordata > Mammalia > Rodentia > Muridae > Mus > Mus minutoides. The sequence continues at coordinate 793,974 of LR750148.1, read as the reverse complement.
CCCAGGGTCTCTAGCTTCAGTGGCTTTTAAATACCACCCTCTACCCAAGGACAACAAAACAGCGCACATTCACTTGTATCTCATGTGCTTTCTATACAAATGCCTTGGTTGTCAGCATAGGTTGCAGTTAGTAATTAAAAGGCTAAGAATGGGAATATCCATTAATTGAATTTGCTTCTTCACTTTCTGTCCTAACTTGAACTTCAATTTTCCTTAAAGTCCAAAAGAAGGTCTGACAAGTGAGGCATTTTAGAATGTCACCTAACTCAGCAACCACGTGGGACACATCCATTAAAGGGCCTACATTTTCAGAGAGGAGATATCTACCATAACTCGGCTTTCATCTCTAAAACTCCCTCTTCAGACTATGATAAGAAAAGCACTAGCATGTAGCAGGCCTTTTGAAGGAAGCTCGTAAGTTAATGAAGGACGTGGAGTAGACAGAGGTGTGGACCCGAGGACTGGGTGATAGCCCTGGGATACATCGACTTCTCTTCGGTAATTTAAAGTGGTATTTATTTTTATGTTTTTCAGTTGGCACGCAGAGTGGCCAGGCAACTCATTAAGCTATTTCCTTGGGGTTGCAGCACTAAGCCTAGAGGATACGCCCCTTAAAAACGACCCTAAACCATCAAAACATCAAAAAAGAAGATTAAAGGAACTAAAGTACCTCACCCAAAAGTAGGGCTCCCACGAGGCATAGAGAGTTCTTAGAAAGCATACGTGCCATGACAGCAGAAGCTAGTGGACGATCCTCCATGTGCCATCCCCAGTGCTGGAGAATTATCTAACACATCTGTTCCCATTAAAACCAGTAGCATATTCAATCAACTCCTGTAGAATAAAAGCTTGGCAAATACTGAGTCTCTCTTGCAGCTGCAGCTGGGAATGGACAGATGCTCAAGGATGGGCTGCTCTGAAAAGGACTGAGCACAGAGCACAGAGTCCTCCCTCCCTACCTTCCTTCCTTTCTTCCTTTCCTCCTTCCCTACCCTCCCTCCCTCCCCCTCCACACACCCATGCATTTTTGTGGCAGTGATGGCAGTGGTGATAACAAACATACCAATGCTTAATGCATTGTAATCTTTTTTGGGGGGTTACCCCCCCAAACCAGGTCACCAGGTTTGAGATGGGGAAAGATAAAGAGGCCTGGAACAGGCCGGCATCAGGAATAGCTGCAAGGACTTTTGTTCCAAGAAAGTGGCCTTGAAAAGGATAAAGTGTCTGCTCTTCCAAAATCCCTACCACAGCCAGTGAGGCTTTTGGAGTTGATTGTGTGGAGGAAAGAAAGTTAATCATTAACCCATAAATCAATTCATTTTTCTCCATTGTGCAAATCAATTGGCATTCTTCTAATAGTTTACGTTTCCAAGTTTCTTGGTCCTCAAGTCTAGTTTCCATACAAGGGAATGGTTCTTTCTGCACAATATTTATATTTTTGCAGAATATGGCGGTACACATCTTTAGTCCCAGCACTTGAGGGATGGGTTGGAGGTATGTGAGTTTGAGGCCAGTCTGGTCTACAAAGTAAGTTCCTATTACACAGAAAAACCCAAATCACATTTATCTAGTATCTGCCTACATCATTAATATAGCTGGTATAATAGAATTTGTACTCTCTTCAACTAAATAAGCCCATCTGACCACACCAGCACTTTCTTGTTCTCTCACACATGGGTTTCTTCTCACCAATGACTAAATGGAGGGCAACAGGAAAGATGGATTATGCCTTCCCTAATTATTTAATTACAGCTTTGTGTATTTACATTTGTTCTCCTAATGTATGTAGTGCTAATTAAACCTCAGAGTCAGCAAAGATCTGTATACCATGCTCAGGACAAGTTAGCACACTGATTATCAGAGGACTTCATTCATGTAAGATGGACTACCTGCCTCAGGGCAGGCCTAAGGGCATTCATCAGCTTTGCTTGCATTTACTTTGGCTGCAATATATGGTCAAGGACAAGAAACAAAAATCCAGAGGTGGTGGGCAACATCTGGATACAGCCAACCAGTTGTAATCCTTGAAGAGGGAAGCACCACTGGACTGTGGCCACCTTAGATGGGAATGAAAGAGACTGGAAACCAGGTTGAAAGGGAGTCTCTGACTATCTCAAGGGAAGAATGTTAAGTACATATCTACATCAGTATTCCATAAATTCAACCAAACATGTGGGTAATGGTGCCCCCCCCCCAAAAGAAGAAAGACTGAAAAGGGTAGAGAATCTAACCTAATTAAACAGTTGAAATTATGTATTATACAGAGTGTGCTTCTTTCAGGGCTTACAAAAACTAAAACACACCTGCGATGACCATGTGCAATGAATCAATGGTTGAGTTCTGTGTCCTTTTAGATGATGACAATCTAATTTATATCATTATACCACAGATAGCAACTGCTGGTCACAGCACGACTTTCTAAACAGGAGAAAATAGTCAAGTGGATTTTGAAAGAAAGAAAGAAAGAAAGAAAGAAAGAAAGAAAGAAAGAAAGAAAGAAAGAAAGAAAGAAAATGGGAAGGATGTGGAATATGAGATGCAAAAAAAAAAAAAAAAGAAAGAAAAGAAAAGAAAAGAAAAAAGCCAGGCATGGTAGTACACACCATTAATCCTAGTAGAAGCAGAAAGACTTCTTTGAGTTCAAGGCCCTGGGGGAGGGGGGGGGAGAGAGAGAGAAAGAGAGAGAGAGAGAGAAGAAGAAGAAAAAGGAGGAGGAGGAGGAGGAAGAGGAGGAGGAAGGAGGAAGAGGAGGAAGAGGAGGAAGAAAGAAGAGGAAGAAGGAGGAGGAAGGAGGAGAAAGAAGGAGGAGGAAGGAGGAGAAAGAAGGAGGAGGAGGAGAAGACGAAGAAGGAAGAAGGAGGAAGAAGGAGGAAGAAGGAAGAAGAAGAAGGAAGAAGGAAGAAGGAAGAAGACAAACAAATATAAAAGAAAAATCTGTATTGCAGTTACTACTATAATACAGTAAGAGAAAATTCAGCAGGTTAAAATAAAGAAAATCCTGGTGGCAACGAGGTACCAGCATCCTCTCTGAGTTCCTATTCTGCCTCTTTGTTCTTCCATGGGTGCCTAGATTCTGTAGGTGTCATGTAGAATCACAGGGAACACAGTCATGTGCACCCGTGTCTGCTTGGCCACATTATCACTCTGATCATACCATATCTTCCTCTCCATATTACTGGTCATCACCTACTTATATAAGCAACCTTCCTGCTTGGCCCCAAAGTGTGATTTCAAATCCTATATTTTTTTGCACGCCCTAAAAATACGTAATGTTTTTCTTAATTACTCATAACTTTTGTCTTCACCCCCTTTTTTAATTGTGAGAGGTCAGAGAACAATTAGATCTTTACCATGTCAGTTCCAGGGATGGACCTCAGGTCACCGGGCTTGGTTGCAAGCACTTTGTTATGCCGAGACATCTCCTCAGCATTCAATTTTTTTAAAATAAATACTCTGTTAAGACTATTTTCAAAATCCCCATGCTCTTCTGAGGTTGGTTCAGTGTTAGATTACTTGGCTGACATGCAGGAAGACCTGGGTGAGATCACCACCGCCCCAGAGGCAAAAGACAACAAAGGAAACTCTGGTAAATTGAAATTCAACAACTACTAAAAAGACAAAAACCAAACAAACAAAAAGCCCCACCCATTGTTTTGGACTGAGCTCTTGCATGAGGACCCTCCCCTTCCCCAAAGGCAGACCAAATCAAATTTTAAGTCACTTCTTTCAAAGCCTGCTGTTGACAAGTTAAAATTTAAGTTGTTCATCTCCTGAAAAATCAAATGAGAAAGATGATAGCTAAGTCCTAGCTAGCCAGGCAGTTTTAGCAGGCACAATGCTTTGTCCTTGTCTATCCCAAGCAGAGACTGTAATTAGCCTGATATTATCCCACCCGTTCTCTCCATTTCTCCATTCCCTCACTCCTGTTCAAGCTACCTTATATAAACGCTGACTGTTCACACTGCCTTTTCTAAATTCTGAGATGAAGTTATTTGCCAACCTGTGAATCACTAATAAAGGCCAATCAGATCTCTGACCTACATCAACAGGCAAGCTGCGGAACCGTCCCTTAAACAAATTGCTGAGAAAATCGTTTCAAGACGTGGTCCCAACACATCAAATTCAAGAACTAATAATCACAGGTCACGTTCATCAATCAGGTCAGTAATAACCCCCCACCGCCTCACTCTATTATGGAGGGAGGGAGGGAGGGAGGGAGGGAGGGAATTGAAATCAAACAGCAGAAAGTTAGAATCCTGTCTGAAAACTAATCACCCCTACAGGGCTCCCATAATAACAGCCAGCTGTGGGGTAGAATGACTTTATTCACATCGATGAAATAAATGGCCAAGATGAAATACAGAACTGGAGGCCCATTGCTTTCCCATGAAGGCAGCACACACGGGAGCCCTGGGCTGAACCTGCCTTGAGTTTAATTTTTAATATCTCTGCTTTAGAAAATACTACAGTGGCAGTACTTTAAAGAAATCATTATCTTTTGGAAAATGTGAGAAGTATTTTTTAAAAGGATAAAAAAGTGCTTTACGCACCGAATAATATTTCCCTTTTAAAGTCCGGGGACAAAGCCCATTTTCCGGTGTCACCTCACTCTAAGCCCACTGGGATTCGGACAAACCTCTTCTTATCTACACTTAGTGCTAAGAACGCCTTGGAACCTAAAGCCAGCAAACAGCTTCTCACAAACTTTAATAGATGAATTTCAGGATGAAAGGCAACAGGCTTTAACAAAGACGCAGTGCTATAACAGGGAAAAAAAGTTTTTGTTTTTTTTTTTTTTTTTTCTCAAAACTTGCGCTCAGTATTTGCTTTATCATTAAAGAAAGGAAGCAGGAAAATGTTCTTCAAAGCTGTGCCTCTTTTTTTTCCACGATGGCAAAGGAAATACGAGCAGACAGGGACAAATGATTACTTATGTATATAATCACAATATACTCGTGAATACAGGGGTTTAGCTGCTTGTCCTTTGATCTGGTTTGGGTGGTGAGAGGGTCTCATGTAGCTGACGCTGGACTCAGATTCACATGTAGCTAAGGATGACTATGAACTTCTGAGCCTCTGCCTTCATTTTCCAAGTTCTTGGGGGGTGGGGGGGATACAATGTACCTAGTTTTCCTTTAACCTTTTTCCCCCTAAAAATGGACTCAAATAAGCCAGACACTCGCTAGTCAGAGTGCAACAGCATAAGTAGGGATGAAAATATACTGACCTGAAAGTATCGGCTGAATCTGAAGCATATTCGAGGGGACTGGTATACAGCTGGCAATGACAAATCATGGGCTGGTGCTCGACACCTTTAGAAGCCTAACTCCCCACAAAGCCATCATAATGTGTCTTCCCCCTACCCCGACACACACAGCACGCATAGAAATAAGTAAGTGTGATGAAAAATGTAAAGTATAAATCCTGTGTGTCCCTGATTGAAGAAACAGACCCACACGTTGGTATGAAAACTCTTTCTGGACAAAGGAAGAAATGTCTGTTCCACGTTAAACGCATGGCTATTGTTTCAATGCTTTTATTTTAAAAAAAAATCAGATCACATCCACAAATGACAATGATGCATGTTCAGTATAAAAATATCTAACGTAGAACCAGATAAGCAATAGTCTAGTATCTCCGATCACCAGAACTTTCACATCGTTGGCAGGTGTGAGGAGTGAAGCAGGAGATCAAAGAGCACTCACAGTTCTGGTTTCCCAGGATAGACTGGAGGGCTTGAGCTTCACCATGCTATAGCAACACGCAACACACACACACACACACACACACGAGCACAGACACTGCAGAGGAGATGACTCCTCCTGCCAGAGCCCCAGAAGTACCTGTATACACTGTACATTTCATAAAATGTACCCTAGGGGAGGGCTCAACGACAAGTGCCTATAACCTCAGCCACTTTGGAGGCTGGAAGAGGAAGGCTGCTTGAGTCTAGGGATTTGGAGCTAACAACTTGTGTAAGAGCAACACCCTATTCTTAAGAATAACAGGAACACAATCCCATGAACTTCACAACTTGCAGATTTATTGCCATCAAGTGGGTCCCTGACATGGCCATTGTTCCTATATCTATTAAGGCTACAGGGAAAGTGAAGCAGGAGAAAATATACCCATGGGAAAAGTTTTTTTGTTGTTGTTTTTTGTTTTTTTGTTTTTCGAGACAGGGTTTCTCTGTATAGCCCTGGCTGTCCTGGAACTCACTTTGTAGACCAGGCTGGCCTCGAACTCAGAAATCCACCTGACTCTGCTGGGATTAAAGGCGTGCGCCACCACGCCCGGCTGGGAAAAGTATTTTAACCTTGTACCACAGGGGTCCTCAAGCCCTACATGGACAAAGGACAGGACCACTGTAGCCATTAAATGTTCTCTCAGAACTCTGTACATTCTAACCCAAAGAAGACTGCTTTCTGCATTAAAATTGGGTTTCACAACCCTGATACTATAATCAGACTCTACACTATGTAAGAACTTAATTCAATGCTGCTAATATATTTTTTAAAATGTGACATACTTAGCAACTTACTGAGCCCACTTCTGTTACTGTAAAGGTCAATGTTCCCCGGTCAAAACAGTGACTTTGTGGTTCTGAATGTGTGAGGCAATAGGATAAATAGTTTGTCTCTTCTAACTGAATTCGGGTACAACTGTCCCTGTCTGGCACAGCTCCTTGCTTCTGTCACAGGGTCAGACACAGGACATGAGTAGCCACTCAATGCAGATGTAAGCAAAGATCCCAAGGGAGGACCCAAGTTCACTGCAGACCCTGGCAATGATACTAGACAGAGAAGCACCTATATCCTGGAACACAGGATGTACGAAGAAAGCCAGCAGCTGCCATGACAACAGTTTCCCAAGACCCAAGCTAGTATGTTAGGAAGCCAGCAGGGGAAAGGAAAAAGAGAGAGAGAAAGGACAAAACCTTCCAGGCAGGGAGCTAAAAGACTACAGACAAGCAGGAAGATACACGGTGAGACTCTGTAGGGCACAAGACCCTTTCCCAGGCACCTGATGAAGTAATGACCCAGTTCCCTAAGACTGAACAGTCTAGGGGTGCTTCTCAGCCTTCCTAATGCTGCAACCCTTCAATACACTTCCTAGTGGTGTGGTGACCCCAACCATAAAATTGTTTACTTTGCTACTTCATTAATTTCGCTGCTGTTCTGAATCACAATATAAATATCTGATCTGCAGGATATCTTAAGTGCACCAAAGAGATGAGGATCCCCAAGTTGGTCTAGAGACACGCCTGAAACAAAAAACACTTAACAGAATGAGAGGTTAAGGGAATCAAGAGGGAGCTGTGAGAACTCTCAGAAGACCAGCAAGAGGGACTGAAGGTCACGAGAAGCGGGGGAGGCCTGAGGTCTGTCAGAGCTGAGTGAAGGTCCTGACTCCAGAACCAGCCTCTAAGTTTCCAAAAGCAATCTGCTTTGGTGTTTTTTGTTTTGTTTTGTTTTGTTTTGTTTTTCAGGAGCTGGGTTCCTTGTCAGTTAATTGAGGAAACTACTTGACAGGCAGTTCTACTTTAAGAATAAATGAATTAATATGATATGATATGTATGTATGTATGTATATATATATATATATATATATATATATATATATATATATATATATATAAAAATTCAGAAAGTACTGGCTGCAGAATAGTTCACCTTAAATGTTAGCAAGGATTGTTTACTCCCCATAAAACACCAAACTTTTCTTTTTAAAAGGAAAAGAACTCACATTCTCACAGACCATGAATCACTATGATGAAGAACAGCATGTCAAAACAAATGCAGACATCTCCAAAGAACGAATGGCCAAAAGGAGTAGAGTCACTGACAGATCAACTCAGCATGTCCTAGCACCAGATCTGTCTTTACATGGTGACAGTTTAAAGAGAGCCATTGGCTCCGCTGGCTACAGAGCCCATTGGAATTTGTTACAATTGCCTTTGAAACTGCTTCACAAGACTGTCTTCTTGAGAACAAAATGAACACGGAAGAAAACTACAACGGCGTTGTAATTTGCTTTTTGCAGGTCTATGACTGCCTTGTCTGGGATACTTATGCCTTAATTATACTTAAGTCATTAATTTTAACGACTTCTTTATAATTAGATTCAAAGATTAGAATTGCTATATCTCATTGTACTTCCTTTTTAATATGAATTATTTGTAGCTTGCTAAATGAGCTACAAATTAGAATAATTTCTTCCAAAGAGCAAATATGAAAAAGAATCCACAGGATGATAGAAAATTCCAGAAGATAAATAGCTCTGGGGTAGAAATTATTCACTACAGATTCCTGTAATACTAACCAACCCAATAATTAAGGGGAACATGGGCATTTGTTTTCATAGCCTGAGTCTCTAGCTAATAAAAAAAATTAATAAAGTGGTAATCCAGTTTTGTTCCAACACAGGATAAAATATTTCAGCGTTAAGAAATTCTACATCTAAAATACAAACCTGACTAAATCACAGTTCCACTTTTACCAGCACTGTTAAGTGGTATAAGTGGGCAGTCGCCACCTTTAACACTGCTCACACAGGCCAGCCAGAAGCTTGCCACAGTGCACTGTTGCTGCCTTAAGATGCCTGTTATTGTCTCCCACCCTGCCCTCATTTCCTTTTCTGCTGCTGTGATGAACACTTATGTATGGCCAAAAGAAGCTTGAGGAGAAGAAAAGGTTTATTTAGCTTACATTTCTAGATCCCAGCTCTTCACTGTGGGGAAGTCAGTAGACAGTCAAGCAGAAACTAAGTAGGACCCACAGAGGCATGTTGATTACTGGCTTGGTGTCTGGGTCCAGCTCAGCAGCCTTTCTTATATAGCCCATGCCTGCCCGTCTACATAGGGATGGTGCCACCCACAGTAGGCTGGATCCTCCCACATCAATCATCAATTGAGAAAATTCCTTTCAGCAGAGCCACAAACCACTTCTTCAATAGAGAGAGGTTCCTCTTCTTCAAGTGACTCCAGGTTGTACAATAGAAACCAGAAAGAACTGCTTGTCGTGGTGGCACACACCTCTAATGATCATGAGGCAAAAGCAGGCAGATTTCCGTGAGTCTAAGGCTACCTTGAGTTTCAGGACAGCTCAAGGTTATGTAGAAAAATCCTGTCTCCAATACCAAACTAAAACAATACAAAACAAAACCAACAACTAAAAGTACAACCCCTAAAAATCATGTTACATAATATCTCAGGTAATTTTTAAAGACCATTTTTGTGCTTTATTTAGTATATTATTACAGAAAAGGTCTTATTTTGAATATTTGTTTATTTGTTTGTTTCAAGACAGGATCTCACTATGTATACCAGGCTAGCCTCGAACACACAGAAGTCACCCTACTCCGCTTAGATTTCCCGGGAGCTGAGATTAAAGTTGTGCAGCACCACATCCAGCTTTAATCTGAATATTCTTGTTCTAAGTAGAAGTTTTAGTCTTTGGACTTGAAGGTGCTCAGAACCCCATGGGCCATGTGGTCTATAAAGTCAGAGTCTAAAGAGATGTCGTTCACATGGTTTATGGGTACACAGAGCAGCCCACTGCTGACCCTGGCATCCATCCATTCCACTCTACCAAGAGAAATGCTGCATGCACAATGTATGAACTAGTACATGGGACAAAAAGCTCACAGCTAAGAAATTCAACCAACACTAACAGGAACTGAGCGTGTGTTCTGTGCCTGACACACGGGAGGGAATATCTGTGACAAAATACATAAACTTGCCTTCCGCATTAACAAGACACTAAAATCTGCCCCTCAGAACAGAAAGACCCAGGTCTGCCTTTTGTCATTCGGTCTTTGTAACCGACCAGGACCTGAGTCAGTTACCCCGTAGCTTCAGTCTCCACTTATAATGAAGATGAAAGGATTGACAATGAAAATGAATGAAACAATAGCACGGGCATATAGAAGCTAAGAAATATTACTAATAATGTCTACTATTATTCTTATCCCAGAGAGCCATGAATAATAGAAACAATCTGTGATCTAAATTTCATTGAAAAAATATAATGCTTTTAAAAATCTACTTGTTTCATATTAGTATGTGAAGTAACAGTCTCTCTGTGGCATTTTTAGACACACTTAGTTTGGGTTGACTCTTTGCTCCCTTCTCCCCCTTTCCCTGCTCCCCACCCCCTCACCCCCTAATACCTTTCCCTCACATTACTCACTGTACTGGCTAGGTTTGTGTCAACTTGACACAGCTGGAATTATCACAAAAAAGGAGTTTCAGTTGGGGAAATGCCTCCATGAGATCTAGCTGTGAGGCATTTTCTCAATTAGTGATCAAGGGCCCCTTGTGGGTGGGACCATCTCTGGGCTGGCAGTCTTGGGTTCTATAAGAGAGCAGGCTGAGCAAGCCAAGGGAAGCAAGCCAGTAAAGAACATCTCTCCATGGCTTCTGCATCAGCTCCTGCTTGAGTTCCAGTCCTGACTTCCTTTGGTGATGAACAGCAGTATGGAAGTGTAAGCCGAATAAACCCTTTCCTCCCCAACTTGCTTCTTGGTCATGATGTTTGTGCAGGAATAGAAATCTTGACTAAGACACTCACCCTCTGACTTTCATATCACGTGTTCTAGTACCCTACGCCCACCTCCTTTATAATCCATCCCCCCTAAGAAAACTTTCTGAAATCTCTGATAGAATGTGTTTCCCTTTTCCTTCCTCTCTTCCACACTGCAGAAGCAACGAACACAAATGACAGTTTTCCTGGTGAACAATGACGCATGTTGTAATACAAAGTATCTTGCATTCTTAGCAGTATTTTTTAAAGATTTTTTAATTTATTTAATGTATGTGAGTACACTGTAGCTTACAGATGGTTGTGAGCCTTCACGTGGTTATTGGGGATTGAATTTTAGGACCTCTGCTCGCTCCGGTCAACTCTGCACGCTCAGTCCCTGCTCGCTCCAGCCCAAAGCTTCATTTATTATTATACATAAGTACACTCTAGCTGACTTCTGACGCACCAGAAGAGGGCGTCAGATCTCATTACAGGTGGTTGTGAGCCACCATGTGGTTTCTGGGATTTGAACTCAGGACCTTCCAGAAGAGCAGTCAGTGCTCTTACCCGTTGAGCCATCTTGCCAGCCTGTACCTTACATTCTTAAAAGCCATCTCCATGTGAGTGGAAAGGCAAGGAATGTTCATTAACACCGAAATGTTAATTTTTGGATATAAGTGAGCTGCTTCTAGCATTAACTATCTTTGGCAAACTTCTCTTTGATTATAAAACAAACGAGACAGAGAGGCTTCCATGAGAGGAAGAAAACATGAACTGAATTGGTCAAATCAATTAGGAGGCAAGTGTTTTCTGCTGTTGCTGTCACCATTATCTGTGCCTTGAGATTTTTGCCAGTCTTCAACAAAATCCTCACCCCTACCTTTTCCCAGGATGGTACAGGAAAAGGAGGAAAACCAAATCAATGCACCATTATTTAATGCTGTCTGCACAGAAAAACTACTGGCAAGCAGCTGGATTGTCTTACAACTTCAAAAGTTGCACCTTGCATCAACTTAATTGTACTGTAACTTCACTAAAAAGCCACACAAATATTAATGTTAAAATGGAATGAGGGAAGAGAAGGGAGATTTTGGTTTTGTGTCTTTGAATTGCAAGAAACACATAAAAAAAAAAAAAAAAAAAAGAGGTAACCCTCACTTAAACACACTTTTATTAGATCTTCTTGTGGAACATACTAAGTTATAAAGGAGACATCAGTTTTGTAAAGGCTGATTTCTAAATTATAATAGAGCACATCTGGGGTGATTTTCTGACTCTCCTCCAGTATTTGGTTTTCTTGGCAGCTACAGGAAATCTCTGGGCAGGCACACCACTCCAATAATTAATGCCAGCTTTCAGGCGCTGGGATGAAAAAAAAAAAAACCATAACATCAACAAAAAGTGGTACCCCTCAAAATAACCAGCGGTCTAATGTAAAACATGAATCTATGGCCTGGAGCCGGGAGCAGATGAAAGACACTTGTGGGATTCATGAACAAAGAGGCATTCGTTCTCCTCTGTCATACACTTGTGCTGTTCAGAGCGCTGGTTTACGCCCATCATAGGCAGCTCCATTCACATCCTGGCCTTGTCTTCTGAGAACAGCGCAGATTTCAACATGGATCTACCCTGAGCTTCCAGGTTTGAGATTTCCAGAAGGGACTGCAGAGCCTAACACAGTCTAAAGACAGGAGATGCCCAAGAATGGCCGTGAGTAGTCAGGCTGGCGGATGGATGATGAGTGTGTGCATGGAGTGAGTTCTCATCGCCTCCGCTGGGTCTGCTGTTATAGGGCTGGGGATTGAGCCAGAATATCACACATGGTGGACAAGGACTAATTCTACCACTGACATAAACCTCAAGCCCCATCTTTTTTTTTTTAAACATTAAGTTAAACAAGTAATTCATTGTTTCTAGTAAATTTATACCACATCTTCATTTTTTTAAAAAAAATTACATTTTATTAATTGATTTACTCCTGATGGGTGGGCTGCACATGTCATAGCATGTGTGTGAGGCCAGAGGACAGCTTGCAGGACTTCGTTCTCTCCTTCTATCATGATGAGGGAACCAAGGATGGAACTTGGGTCATCAGGGTTGGTAGCAAGCACCCTTACCCACTAGGCCACATTGCCAGACCACTTTTATTTTATTTGTTTTACTTTGTAAACATTTATTTATCTTGCATATGTTTGTGTATTGTATATATGATGTGTACACATCATGGCATGTATGTGGAAGTCAGAGGACAATGTTTTGGAGTCAGTTTTCTCCTTCTACCTAGAGGGTCTCTGAGCTCAAACTCAAGGTCAGCAGGCTGGGCAGCAAGAGCTTTACCCACTGAGTCATCTTGCACTGAACCGCCCTGCACTGCATCTTTCTTTTATTTCACTCTCAAAAACAATCTAGTCTATAGTAACAACAGGCAAATCTGCAACAAAACAAAGAGTGCTCCCTTAACAGTGTTGTTTCATGCATGATGGTTTTGTGGATGCTAAAAAAAAAGCCCCAATTTCATCAAGCTGTATACACAGAACCTGTGCAAATTATTGTAGGGCAATTATATCCCCCAAAAGCTGTTAAATAACTGACAAAGAATAATATATACATATATAACTAGCAAGAAGCTTGGCACATAGGGAACAGCCAATACATCATAGCCAACACTATGCCATACTGTGGATAAGTAGATATGCAGTATCATATATGAGCATTATAATACGGCAGGCATCATTTACTGACCCATAAAATATCCAGGGAATGCTTACCTCATCCTAGGCAATTTCAGATCCTGCATTCTTTAAAGTCTTACAAAAGGCCATGTGCAACAACCGTTTCTACCACTCAATCTCTTGGCAGATGCAAGTTAGTAGAAAACACAGACAACACTTGTAGGCCCATCACATAATCAATGGACCACAGGGCTCATCACGTAATCAATGGGCCACATCCTCAGCACATACCGAGACCAGGGGAAATATGCCTTTATCCACACCCATCAGGAACCAGAGCTGAAGCTGGGAGCCACTAAACTTCATAGGCAGATGGAAAAGGCAGAAAGCTAGACAATACTCGTCTTTGGCTGGGTAACTTTAAAAAGAGTTCCTACGAGTCAGTTTTCAAACTCAACGCTTTCACCTTGGGGCAAGTATGACAGGGGATACTGGAGAGAGGACATAAATAGTTGTCACACATATGAAGGCCTTACCATTATGGAAGAGAAAGTGCACTAAACATCCTCTAATGCCCAGAATAGCTGCCTCCACTTACCTGTGAACAAGTGATAGACAGCACTAACTGTCAAGAGCACCCTTATTAAGGAGGAGAATAAAAACCCCTTCACCGTGAACCTGCACACACAGTGCTCTCTCATGTTCTGGAGCTCCCAGTTCGGCCTCACCCGGCCCTTCACCAAGCTCCGGCTCAGGCACACAGTGTTGCCAGCGTGACCCTCTCCACTGCACCAGGAGCTCAGCCAGCACTGCCAGCTCCAGCCCAGGTTTCCTTGCAGAATTACATGAATGAATTTGTCATCTCCTCAAACAGACTTGGGAAGGTTCCGACTGACTTCTTAGTGTCAGCCCCAGTGAAGAGGAGCTAGAAGTGACTATGTAGAAAGTCCAACATTTCCCCGAAGATAACACACCTACCTAGAAAATCTACCATGATTTTCCCTATGGGTTGTTTTTTTTTTTTTTTTTGGCATAAAGAACTGCAGAATGATTTTAAAGCAAACTTTATATTGGGTGTGGTGGCTCATGCCTGCAATGGGAGCCTTCAGCAGGCAGATGCGGGAAGACGATCAAAGTGTGGACCAGCCTGGGCTACACAAGGAGACCTTGTTTTCTTTGTTTGGTGGGTGGGTGGATGGATAACCGGCTAGATGGACAGACAGATGGCTTTGTTTTGAAGACAAACTTCACAAAGGTAACATTGAATTTGATTCCCAAGAGTGGGAATGGCATGGTCAAGTGACAGATGTATGCCATTGTTAATGGCTTCTCCCCCTTCCCAAGAAATGTCAACTGTTGGGTCCACAGTCCCTATTGTGAATAAATCCTTTCTGGGAACACAGCCTTTTAAAGTCACAATCTGATGAACATTATTCACACCACAGATGGAAAGATCTTGACCTTGTAAGGTCCCCATGGAGAGCTACCTTTTGAAGATGACAAATGTGTTAATATACAGCAGTGATAAGTAGCACTGACCTTTCCCTAACTAGCTGAAACTCTTCCAGACTCTGTGTGATACCAGGATGTATTGCCACGAAAATAATGAGACTAAAAGGCAAAAGATGATGTTTCTTTAACACACCTGACCAACCTCGGAAGATGAGGTTGGCTAGCTGAGATGATGCATCAGGGAAGGCAGAAAGGAGGGCAAAGGGCTTACTCAACGGTACCAACAAATACAGCAGGAAAGACGTTTCCCTCGTTCTTGCTTACTTTAATCAGCACTTAGTTATAATGTTACTCAAGTGCCCAGAGGAAGATGGGAGGCAGAAACCTCATAACAAAACATTCAAAGGACTCAAAGCCAGTCAAAGAAGAGACCTGAGGCTCAACTCACAAAGAGCCTTAGCTGTCACGTTCAGAATCAGTGTTACAGTCAACATCTGAGCGGCAGTTTCCTCTTTGAAGGCAAATGATCCTGATTTTTTTAAAAGTCCATTAGTGTGATCCAAAGAATTTGAATTATCCCAGTGCATATTTGAAGGTCATGCATGAACTTGTTTGCAAAACCAGAGGAAAATTAAGGAAGTTATGAACACTGGCGTGACAGACTTCTGGAGAAACACAACACACCCCAGAAAGGGAACTCAGAACAGACCAATGCAATGACTGCCGCAAGTCACCCCAGTGAGCAGGGGTTACTTAGAAGCAACAAGGATGAATTGAAAGCAGCGGCATCCCTGAAGACCCACCTCAACCTGGGGGCTCCCATACAACTCTGGAGCTCTCTGTCCAGCTCGCAGGCAGCTCGGCCTTCCAAGAATCTCCTCTCTGCAGGTTCAGTTCTCATCAGTCTCCTGCCTAGCCACGGTTTACTCCTTGTCTACACTGCTGTGGAGGGACCTGGAGAATCTTCCAAGTTTCTGTTCCTCCACAGAGGTGACCTTTTGTTTACCCCCTGAGTCTCCTGGAGGAAACTGCTTGTGAGCTGCACTGATAAGCAAAGAACCCGGCTCCTGCAGAGAGGAAGGTCTTGGGTGCTGCTGCTTTTCAATTCTCAGAACAGCGACTAGGGAGGATTCTTAGTGCAGACTCCACACCATTCATTTTTAAAATGTTTGGAAGAACAGAATAGCAACCAGACTCGTCATCTACAGACCAGACCCTGACCTGCGCGACAAGCCTCCTCTCAGTCACGGAGGGCTTCTCTAGGCCTGGCCCGGAGAGGAAGCATCTGAGGGCTTTAGCCTCACAGCTGCCTTAGTTTGCTTCCCAGAAGCAGAGCCAGTAAAGGAATCATCACCCAAATTATATGGCAATCGCTGTTTCTCAAAGCCCAAGACACAATGGAATTGACTGAGCTATAGGTTCTTAGGAGCTGCATCAGGGTAAAGGAGCTTCAAGCCAGTATTACCATGTGATAAGATCCATGGAAGACTTGCTAAAGGTCTTCCTCAATTCTGTCTTTAATCTGCATCACCCTGCCCCCTGGCAACCACATATGTGGTTTGGGTCTTTGCTGGGGGTCACAAGCATTGGGGGTAGAGGTACCTTAGCTACTGGGCTAGAGAATTCCATAACTAAAATCTTGTTTGTTCTGTACAGAGCAGCTGGCAAGCAGGGGGTCTTGGCTGTGGACTCCCTGGCTTTGATGGACATGATGCATTTCCATGACTGCTCATCACAGAGCCCAAGTCTAGAATCCCTGCCTATTAAGAAGAAAACATTTTCCCAGTGTACTCTGCAAACATTTTAATTAAGAAGTATGGCACTCGCCCAAAGATGTCCATGTCTGGATCCCAGGAGCTCCTAAATGAGGCTCACACAGCAAACAGAACAATGATTGCTAATTGAGATGACCTTACAGTAGTACGTGGACAGGCCTGGCTAACGGAGAGATGTGATAGCCATGGTTTTGAAAAGAGAAAGGCTGCCCCAAAGAAAAGTAAAGGAAATGGAGTTTCCCACAGGAGACACCAGAAGGGGGTGTGGCCACCTCCACAGATGGATTTTTAGCCTGCTGGGATCACTGCTCAGGACTAGTCCTTAGAAACTGCTTCATTTTAAGGAACTAACTTTAACTTGGTGGACTTCGTTATAGCAAAGAAGAACCTAATATAAAAATAACCATTCGGGGGTTGGGAAGAGGGCTCAGTCTGAAAAGCCACAACCTGGTTTTGGATCTCTAGAAACCACATAATGCACGGTAATCCCAGTTTCAGGCCCAGAAAAAGGATTTCCTGGGGCTTGCTGGCCATTCTCAGACAAGGAATAGATGAGCTCCAAATGCAGTGACTGGTGGCTGGGACCTGGGGGGGGGGGGGGGCCGCTGGCCTTACTCTTTGAGAGTTTCTATTTGGAAAACAGTCTTGAAGTTCTTCAGAAAGTAACATGTGAAGTTACCAGTTGACCTCTAACTGTACTCCAAGGTGCTTTACAAGAGAAATGGAAGCATATGCCCACATAGAACCTTGCAGATGAATGTTCCCAAGTAACATTAATTATAAAAGAAGCTTTAAAAGCAGAAACAACCCAAAGGTCTACTAGTGGGTAAGCTGTAAAGTATTACAGAGATAGAGTCACACAGCGGAGAATTTTTAGCAAGGAAGGACTTGTTGAGCTCTGATATGTGATCATGGGAGGAGGGAGAGGTAGAAACTACAAAGTCCAGGTATTATAAAGCTCCCATTATGTGAAATATCTACAAAAGTCTATAGAAGCAGAAAGTACATTTTCTTGAGTATCTCTGGCCCCAAGGCACTGGAGAAGGGCAGAGAAGGGAGGGGTATGAGTCTACTTTGAGAGGAGATTAAAATACTCCCAAAATAAGAATGTGAAGGCTGCATGATGCAAGATGGTTGCATAACTCTGTAACTCCATGAAAAACACTAAACTGTACCAAATGTTACATGAATGAACGTTGCACCACATATCAATTATTTCTAAATAAGCCACTTAAAATGTGATTTAACTCCGACAGAGCCATGAATTTATATAATTTTCAGCAGTTTATCCAAGAAGTGAGGAGAAACACAGCACGCCACCAGAGGGCACTATCTTCAAAGCTACAGAAAGGGGATGCTGAACCACCTGGTAATTTCTTTACCAAGCTAACTGCATACTCATCCCTCCTTCCTTTTTGAGGGAAGCGGCATTTATTGGTTCGTTTCATCCAAGCCAAGAACATGACTAAAGTTGATAAATCAAGGATTAAACCCAAATAAAACATAAATGTTTAAACTGAATGTCAGGAACAGAGAAAATACAGACATCATGGCAGTGCGCTCCTTCCTGAACCTTCTAGTCACACAACAGACTACACAGCAAGGTACTTACTCAAAATGGAATTCATCAGGATAACATCAATCAGTACAAGAAATGGGACATGTTATAAATACATGGGGACTGGTTTCCTGCTCTATTTCCTGCCCCTGGAAAAGTTCCTGCTGAAACTAGCCCCCATTAAAGACTTAGCAGGTGAACAAAATGAATGAATGAATGAATGAATGAATGAATGAATGAATGAATGAAATCAGTATTTTTTTCTATTTCTATTGTGCCTTGTAAACCAGATCAAAAGTATCTCTCTGCACCCACACCAAAATGAATTGTTTTGCCAAGAATCTCTCAGAAATACATTAGGTAGTATTAAATGTAATTCCTTAGGTCAAGAAATCCTCTAGTATTGACAGACACACCTTTCCGTGATTCATCTTTAAAGTTTTCCTACTTAAAAATATTTCAATCAGTGCCATTACTAACACTGAGAGGCACACAGCAATTCACTAGTGGGAATTAGGTGGTTCTCCTTTCAACTCCTATTTTAAGTTAGCTGACATCCGAATGCCTGTGGTAACACCACCACATTTTCTTCCCCTAAGACATTCAGGGACAGAAGCTCACAGAGGCACCACAGACAGATGCACTCAGGGGACAAGGAGCAGGTGGAGAGAAAGCTATCATAGTGCAGACACTGCGGTCACCTTTAAACCTCTCAAACCTGGACCAAAACAGCATTTGCACAGCAACACGCCCTAAAAGAAACCAGACACACTGAAGAATAAATCCAACTTGAAAAGTCTTCCTCTGCCATTTTTTTTTAGTGAACAGACTACTGTCAAAACAAAGATGTTATGTTTAGCCAGTTCTAGGCAGCTCAGAAACTTTAAATAGAAAACCGAAAACACTCTGAGCTTGAACGACAGGAGAACCAACTCTCACACACCATTATTCATTTATGTACTCAAAACTATGTCATGGAGCTAAGGGCTATATTAGGTGCTGGAGAGACAACAACAAACAGGACATACTCTGTTCTCTGAGACTGCACAGCCCAGCGGACCAGTGGGACAAAGAAGTGGGTAATTTTAAAAGCAGAGTGGGATGTTAGGAGCAAGCCTATGGCATTCTGGGAACACTAAGCTGAATTACCTAATCAGGAAGTTAATAAAATAACTGCCAATCATGTAGTTACACACGCAGATAAGGACTTTGCCATTGAACGTGGGTGGGGAAAGCATCCCAGACAAAAATCCCCCACGAAAAAGCCAAGAAGCTAAGCAAACCCAGAAAGAGGGAATCCAGCAAGGCTGAGGTCACGGGAGACGGTCAAGGTTAAAGTCAAAATGACCACTGAACCAAGCAAGGCTCACCTACTCGATCCCCGGGGATCCTAAAGGTCTACAAGTGGCCATTTTCTTTCTCTTCCACATTTTCAGATCCTTCTAAATTCCCTCAAGGTCAAATAAGAAACCCTACCGGGTAACTCGCACATACTTGAACTCAATTGTCTCATGGAAATTTACTAGGGCACAATCAGGAGCAGTTTCCCCAAAGCTTATTTGGAAAGCATTAGCACGTCACGTGTCTGTGACAAGCTTCTGAAGGCTTTACAGGGAAAGAAAGAAAGAAAGAAAGAAAGAAAGAAAGAAAGAAAGAAAGAAAGAAAGAAAGAAAGAAAGAAAGAAAGTGCAATTTGTTCTGGGGATCACAAAAGCATCCGAAAGGTAGGTGTCATCCCAGTCTTACAAACAATACCCCTACAGCTCAGTCAAGTCCATGAACTCAGCAACAAAACTTGGTCTAACCCAACCTCCACGCCACCGGAGCAGCGCTCCCACTGGATACATCCTGGACAAGTTAGGAGCACACTTCTGTATGAATTGTGAGTGATTCATTTTATCCTGTGTTCAGGAGTTGCTTTTGCACTATGAATTTGTGAGAAGTCTTACCAGCTAGCTGCATCCATGGACTGTGGAAGCCTCAGATAGACCTGCCAGCGTGGTCTGCACTCTAGACCCTTCACAACTACAATAAAACAAATACTGCAAAAGCACTCTTTAAATCATGCGGTGAGTCTCCAAATACATACAAATTACAATTCTGCTTTGGTAAATATCTTGGAGCAAGGTGCAACCTTAGTAATTGGGACAAGTTTTCCTCTACCTTTGTTCTGCTTTCCATAAGGAAGAAAAGAGCTTAGACATAAAAATCCCTGGGTCTCTAATCTCTCCAATTCTTATCCAGAGAGCTCAAAACAAGAAATACTGTCAAAGCTGGTCTGTAAGATCCTTCGGCAGATAGGAGTCTGATGTGCAATGCCAACCATCCGAGCCTGATCCTATGAGCACACTGACTCCCAAGAGCTGTCCTCTGGCCTGTGCGCTCTCTCTCTCCCTCCAGGGCACATTTTCACACCCAATAAATAAACAAACAAATAAAAAAATGTTTTAAAAAAGTGTTACTGTAAGCTTCATCACAAATGCTTAGTAATACTATCAATGTATTGCATGACTTTTATTTCATAACCTGTAGGCCTAAAGACGAGCAAGAGAAAAAAATTTGTTCCTAGTACTGGAGAAAAATAATTCTACCCTTTCCTGAGAACCTTTGCAGCCTTTGGCTAGACTTAGTTCACCTCCCTAGCTTAAAACAAACAACCAACAAGATGGCTGTCTTGGAACTCTCTCTGACTTTGAGATCTGCCTGACTCTGCTTCCTAAGCGTGCAGATCAAAGGTGTGCACCACCCCCTAGGTTTGCTTTGTTTTAACAGCTGAGCTTGCTGTGTGCACAGGGAAGAAAGGGTTGGGGGGTGTGAAGAAATGCATTGAGGAGTCCTTGCAAAAAAATGCTCTTCGACACAACTCAGCCTAAAGCTTTTTAAAGCCAACCCCTTGAAATCCAGTCATGGTCCTTTTTCTTAGATAAAAGCCAAAGTGGACAGTCACATCACACAAGGGTTATTGCCTTTCCCACTTGATCACTAATTGAGAAAATGCCTTACAGTTGGATCTCATGGAGGCATTTCCTCAACTGAAGCTCCTTTCTCTGTGATAACTCCAGATGTGTCAAGTTGACACAAAACTAGCCAGTACACCATTCAACAGTTAAACGAGAAAAATAAGAAAGCCTATTTTCCTGGACAGACAGATCCTGATTAGGCAGCATTTTATTGAGCCTGTGAAGTCAGCTACAGGACCTGAAAAGAACTGTTAAGCTCTAGCTAATAAAGTGGGAAAGGGTAGCTTAGAGCCAAAGAATCATGTCATTTCAACTTGTCAGCTTGAGCTCCGCAGGGAGCCTTGGGCCTTTCAGTTGAATAGCAGTAAGAGACTGGTGCAATAAAGCATGTTCAAATCAACATGCTTTACACACGCAGGACTTATAAAAGCAAGCATTCTTCATAGTCCTTGCTGTCCCTGCCTCTGTCGCCCAGTCTTCCTTAGAGGAACAAGCAGGCTTCCCCTCAAAGATGAAGCGGTCATGCTTTGGAAGAGTGCTGCTTGGGTGTCTTCTAACACCACAGATTTATCCTAATTATAGTCAAAATAACTAGCCACAGACCTAAGTCAACCCTCCTTGTAAACTGAGGTTTGATTTAATTGAATGAAATTACGATAAACTAAACAGGTGTTCCACAAATCATTTAAATGCAGTTTTAACTGACTACAAAATCCCCTATCCAAGGACTTCTAAAAGTATACTATCTAGAAAACTTCTCCTGGTCAAGAGACTTTGCTGGTCTGTACACAAACACACACATACTCACACACGGGGGGGGGGGGGGGACCTTATACAAACAATAAAAATAAATTATAAAATTAAATCCTTAAAGAAGCCAAGCAGGGTGGCACATGCGTGCTGCTTGCAATCTCAGGGATGGAGAGGAGGAAGCAGGCAGATATCCAGGGCACTGGCCAAACAGCACAGCCTACTGAAACTAGCACAGTTCAGGCTAGTCTCAAAAGAAACTGATGATGTCTGAGGAACATCATTTGCAGCTGCCCTACAATCTCTGCAGAAACACATGCACATGCCCGCATACGGTCTTCTGACCCAATAACCTCCCCATATTAACATATACCTGCACCTGTGCATACACATCAAGTTCTCCACAGCCCTCCCCTCTTCTCCTCATCCCACCCGGTGCTGTTCACAGAAGGTCTGACCAGAAATGTTCACCTTAGAGAGAATTATAAAATCTCTTTGTGTGGAAATGGGGAAGAAAGGGAGATGTTAACAGGTAGCAACTGTTCTTTCATTGCTAGCATTTTAATCTCCTAACATACAGATCCATTCAACATCTAGGGGTGATTAAAAGTAAATGGAGATGAATGTAACCTTCATGTGAAGGATGGGGGGGGCTTCACAATCACTTTAATGCTCCCTAAGAAAATGACATCCTGCACCCCGACACTGCATTCTGAGGTTAGAAACCAGTGGCTCTAACAATTACTCATATCAACATGGAACTGGTCATACAAGGACTGGGACTCTTCTGTCCATCCCCTTAACATTCATCAAGCACAATATGGGGAGGGGAGGGGAGGGGAGGGGAGGGGAGCTGTTTTAATGACACAGTGAATGCAGAACTGAAAGTGAATGACTGAAGAAGCCTTAGTTTTACTAAGAACACTTTGCTATTTTCCTTCCGTGGCAAATGGAAACATGGTTTCCAAGCCACCACAAGAAAATCCACATAATCCTTCTAGTAACCTTTGTTACTAAACCTTTGTTGACATCTAACCTTCCTACAAAGAAGAATGCAAACTCCAAGTCTACACCTCCACCATTTTCTACAACGTATACAATCCAGTCAGCACTATGCAGGCTAAGATGAACACATAACATGTCTAGTGCAACATACACCTTCAAAATCACCTGCATTAAAATCAAAATAATCAAACTGGTTATGATGGTGCAACACCTTTAATCCCAGTGCTGGGGAGGCAGAGTCAAGAGGATCCCTCTGAGTTCAAGGCCAGCCTGGTCTATATAGTGAGTTTCAGGACAGCCAGGCCCTGTTCAAAAATAACAAACAAACACATCAAAATAATTAAAATCTTTATGCACTGTCTTTGTCTGTTTTCTGCTAATTGCAAAGTGAGTTTTAAAATATGGTAACAAATAAGATGATCATTTTTATACAGAACAAACACAGCCAATCTAGTAAAGTGATACAAACTAAAACCGTGTTAACCTAGCAGCATTCTATTAGGGGATAACGACACTGTCTAGACTAAAGTTACATGATGCAATTTTACTACTGTAATGGGTACATTTGAAAATGTAAATGTGCAAAACTGTCTAATGTAAATCTCAAAACTGTCTAATTTTTATTCACTTGTTTATTGATTACAAATAAAAAACACATGTGGCGATATTTAGATATGGCATGGTATATACCTCAAACACATGTCTCCGTAAAAGTCCCAGGCATGGTGATGTGTGCTTACTAACTATTGTGGGGCATTCACCACAGGAGACAGCCCAGACATGAGTTTAAGCCAGTAGAAAGTCTTTATTAGTAGACCAGGGACTACACTGGATATTTAAGGTACCAGTGTCGCTGAGCCTTTCTCAGGGTGAGTTTTTGAGCACAAAAACCATGTTCTGGGTTGACATATTTCATTATAAAACGCTAGCCAGAAGCGGAAGCACATTTTTGAGACTTTCCCAAAACTGTGGGCTTTGATGGGTTAGGTGTTTGTTTTAGTTTTGGCAGGTGGTGCTGTCTATGTGCTGAGTTTTATAGCCTGAATTGTACTTCCATTGTGGAGTCAGTTGTACGAAGGTCTGGGGACCCTGAAGCTCTGTTACACTTGCACTGCTATTGCTGGAGAGGCAGAAGCGGGTAGACCCAGGGGCTCACTGCTCGGTCAGCTGAGCTTACTCGGTGAACTCCCGGCCACCACAAGAAAACAAGGGAAAAAAACCTGGGGAAGGACACCCTAGATTGATGACTAGCCTCCGCACTTGCACACACAAGCACATCCATACACATCCACAGACGAAGCCCTCTCCTCATCTACCCTGAGACAACAGCAGGAACATTCAAACCCAATTAATTACATTCAAGTTCAAAAACCTAACCCGTGCCTTCTTACTGAGGTAGAAACTGAGAGAAATAGCCTGCTAACCGCTTCTTTTGCATGACCTGGCAGACAATGATTTGCACAGGCACAGTAAGAAAGGCAGAAGGCTCAAAGAATGTACCAGGTTACAGAAAGAACTTTTTAAATACAGCTATCACATCAAGAGGTAGAAGAAGACAGACATGGTGACATGGGCCAGTAATGCCAAGGCTTGGGAGGTGGAACTAGGAGAACTGGGAGTTGATGGACAGCTTGGGCTACAAAAGACTCCATCTCAAGACAAGAAAAAACAAACAAACAAACAAAAATGGAGAGAGCAAACAATAGTGGGGCAGAGGGGAGGTGGAGAGGACTGGGAGAGTAAAGGAGAGAGAGATGGAGGGGGGACAAAGAGAATGAAAACAGGAATATTTCTAGTGCTACCCACACTCTAAAGGATGAAGGGATTTCAGGGTTTCTGCCCTGACTTGGGATGAAATCACTTTAACTTACACAGACTGTTCTGTGTACCAGAGAGAACTTATCCAGTGCAGCCTCTGCCCTGTTATCACTAGTAGCGCAATCCCCAAGTTTTGATCATCAAAATGTCTGTGACCCGGAGCTGGCGAGATGGCTCAGTGGGTAAGAGCACTGACTGCTCTTCTGAAGGTCCTGAGTTCAAATCCCAGCAACCACATGGTGGCTCACAACCACCCTTAATGAGATCTGACACCCTCTTCTGGCGTGTCTGAGGTCAGCTACAGGGTACTTAGATAAATAAATCTTAAAAAAAAAAAAAAGTGTCTGTGGCCCTCATACAAGCATGTATGGGGGGTGGGGGGGAGTTCTCAGCAGAGAACTAATGATCTCTGCTCATGACCCTGATGACAACGCAGATGATGACTGCGACGACAAGAGAATCAAACGAGAATCTCTTCAATCTGGTCACTGCTTTTTAGATGCATTCGCCTCTGCCAAATCATCCTTGCAACTGGCACTGCCACAATAGGAAGACATTAAGGTTGAGGAAAGATAACTGTCCTATTCAGGGCCGTTCGTTGACAAGAAGCTCTCTTAACCTTTCTGTGCACTGTAAGGATTTTTAGCCTGAGTAATAGAAATCTCTTCCTCCCACACTTCTGGAAGGTGGGAAAGCCCAGATTAGGGCGCAGCAACACTGAAGGGGCCAACTCCTGTATCTAGTGAGAGCGTGAGCTTTGTCTCAGGTACTAGCTCTCCTATGTGGGTGCTTACATTATAGAGGATAGACAGGGAAGGACTCCTTGGTCTCTGTTCTTCTGGAATCATCTATTGGAGGTCCCACCCACCTCTAAGAACTTCTGCACTGGTGATGCAGTTCCAACTTGACCACTGCAGGGGCTGAGCAGAGAGACAAAGCGGGATGAGCCTTTTACGTCTGTGATTTTCACTTCTCTTCTGTAATACCACCTCTGTATCACATACAGCATTATAGGAGTGCTCTGCGCAGCCAAAATCAGGGTGCATTCAAAGAGAGAGGCCAGTAGAACATAGCATCTAGTGATTCCACTGGGCATACTTGGGGCTGATAAAGCAAGTCACGTCTGGCTTGGGAACTCATGCATGCTTCTAATGACCTGTGCTCCACACACGACCTCACCAACCTTCAGGGCAAGAAAGACATAGACAAACAGACTTAGTAAACAAAGTTGAATTATTTGGTGTAACAGTACTGACTTTCCTAATGGAGCCTGGACTTAAAAGGAAAACTGATCTGGCTGCTGACCCTCAATCACTTGCAGCAAAATGATCTCTTGGCTCCAGAGACAATAATAATGCCAACAGATAAATCGTCACAAAATGTCAGACAAAACATCAATGGGAAATCGTCACAAGACAACAGTCCTCTAAGTCCATGTTCCCATGGTCTAACTACCTCTCAAACTGGGGGCCATTATGGTCTCTGCCTATCAGATTCACTTGGGACCTTTATAAGATTTTTTTAAAGGTACCTTTTTACATCTCATTTTAATCAAAATAAGATTTCTGTTTGGGGTACATTCTCCTCTTATGAGAGCACACAAACTTAACTGCTGAAGCTTACCTGGAACACTGAGGCACGGCCTTAATGTGTACCCTGGATAACCCCCCCAAAAAAACAAACAGGGAAGGGAAGAGAGATTTATGCTGGGAAATGAGAGCAATACCCCAGGGGGAATAACCTGAAATACGGGTATTTAATACGAGAAAAACACTTGGATATTGGAAATTCCTGAGGAGAAATGAGCCCATGATTATGGTCCATGGGCTCCATGGGTATGCTATTAGGAAGCACACTCACATTAAAATAGTACGCTATGCTAGCATGGTGTGAATATGCTGTTTGAGGTTTCCTGCCGAATTCCTATCGCACATCCTGGTGATCCGCTCTAACAGCTGGGATAATTGAGCACCCGGGGACCTCAGCTTCTTTCTAGACACTTCAGCAATCCAGATGGAGTAGGTGATTTAAGACCTTTACAACCAGGTAGCAACTGTCACCATTCCAAGGGGACACTGAATAAGTAGGCGAGAGGGTTTTGCACAAACCTTCACCTAGCAGAGGAATTCAGCTCTCAGACACTTAAGTTCCAGCTTGCACACGAGTCCCCTGACTGGAGGCAGCAAAGGTAGATAAAAGTGAGAAAGAAGAAAACAGTGACTGGGAAGAAGGCATAATTTAAATGATAAGTCTTTCAAAAACACTTTATCCAGGGCTTCTACTCCTTCCTAGCAACCTACAAAAATCACAGAAGATCAAAACCCCTTGAGTTGTAACAGAAAAACCAATACAAACCGAAGGCCAGATGCTCCCTTTTGTTGGCAACAGTCACCAGTGTCCAGTATCGCATCCTTGTTAACAAAGGAGAGGCCAGAGGCTGGGAAAGAGAGCCAGTCTTCTAGAGGAAAAGCGGAACCCCACAGCCACCACAGGGGACGAGGGATCTTACACAAGTAATACTCTGTCTGACACCCAGTTTCAACCTCTCAGATGTGTAACATGGCGGCCTTAGCACAAGGTTTCTTGCTATGTGAGTTCACAATCAGTCTCAAAACCCCATGGGTCTCCTTCCTTTGCCCTCTGCAGGCAGCACCTGAAAGCCCCCTCCCTAAGCCCACCCCACCCCTGCCTTTGGTTCCTGCACACATCTTCACCCTTTTCACTCGCCTCCCTCTTTTTTTGACAGGGTTTCTCTGTGTAGCCTTGGCTGTCCTGGAACTCACTCTGTAGACCAGGCTGGCCTCGAACTCAGAAATCCGCCTGCCTCTGCCTCCCGAGTGCTGGGATCAAAGGCGTGCGCCACCACGCCCGGCTCTCGCCTCCCTCTTAATGCCTGTCTTGCTATATAAGTTTTCTCTGCCAAGAGAAAGGGTCTCTTTTACTTGTTCTCTACCATGTACCTTCATTTCAGGGTCTCTCCTCTTTTCTCCATTATCTTATGAACTCAATAACAGGAGAAACCTGAACAGCGCGCAGATTTCATTTTTCAAATGTCGCCCTCACTGGTAAGAGGCCCACTTAGACAAAGCCACTGCAGCTACCTGAATGTATCCGCACACCATCTCTTTCTCTTTCTTTTGTTTGTTCTGAGCTCTTGTTGTACTGGTATTCTGTTTTGTTTGGAGATAAGTTCTTCCTGTGTAGACTGGCTGTCCTAGAACTTGCTATGTAGAACAAGTTGAACTTGAACTTAGAGATAGCCTAGCCTGCCTGTTGGGATTAAAGGTATAACACTATGCCCAGTTTACCATAGCATGACTTCTGAGGCACTTCTGGGGAGTTGAGGAAGACCTTCCTTCCCAGAATCCTTCACATCCCAAGACAGGGGCAAACTGCCTCTGAAGTTCTGCAGACAGGAGGCCTCCTTCCTTCACACAGTCTTCAAGCTACATGTCTGAAAGCACTGCCACTGTGCCCGTGACACCTCTGCCCGGAAAAAGAATACTTCCTAAAGGATATGTCAGGGCACAATGCAAGACAAACATGAGCAATTCCACTGCAGTGGTGACTAGACACAAAAGTCAGAAACAGGAAACAGGGAAGCCTGGCTTATGGAAAGTAGACTCCAGAGCAGCTCCCAGGAAGACAGGAACCAAGGACAGGTACCTTCCTCCTCACACTTCAGTTCATCCAACCAAGGTTCCAACAGCCAATGATGTTGGGAAGTGTCTACAAAAGGATAATGGACATTCTCTCTTGGAGCTCTCGTATTTTGGTCAACTCAAAAGAGTCCAACATCCTCATGTTGCAGTGTGTGACAATGGGCAGTCCCTCCCCTGGGCCTTGAAGCTCCAGCCACTGAAATATACCTCATGGCACTAATGCTAGTGTTTCCTTTGTTACTTGTGGATGGATATGTGTCAGTCCTCTCCCTGTCTCTTCCTCCAGGCTGTTACAGAAAGGCTCCACTCACCACCTTCCTTGACACTTTGTTACTAGATAGCCTACAATGGGCACTTGCCACTTATTTGTTGACATAACTAATCTGCTGATTGAAAAGAGCTGGTAACTAATTGACCAAATGGATGGTTACCCAAGGAGCCAGGAAAGAAGGCATTTGTTCTCAAGACTGCTGAACTTGAAGCTGCTAGTAACTAAATACAAAGTATGTGCTAAAGAAGCAGAACACTGAATGCACCCTTCATAATTTTTCTCTAGGCAGTGGAATAATCTTTGTATCCAGGCTCTTCAAGGCATGAAGAGCATGTATTGTTATGGTAACATGTCCCTTGGTCCTGTCATCCAGCCCCTTCTGATTCAGACAAACAAGGAAAGCAATGATCTCTAACATTTTCTGGTGACAGCCTAAGAAATGAGTGTTTAAAACTTGGGTTGCCTTTTGTCTTATTCTATGAGACATCTTTTGGATTGCCTGCCAAATCCGGAAGCCAACCCTCTTCTTGGGACACCTCCTGCCAGCTCTCTACAAGGAGCCCTAGGCAGCCATGTTTAACTAGGAATCCAAGTTCCGCACGTTGGCCAAGAGCAGCCACCTGACCCATATCTGGCAGCATGGAGTCTCTTTCTAGGAAATGTGAAGGAAGCTATGACTGGAAGCCAGCTAGTTGGTCTCTGTGGGTGGCTGGAACTTCAGAAAGAGTTAAGGGTTATTCATGTTTTCTTCCACATGAGAGCTGGGCTTCGGAGAATAAGAGACTGTAGGAAAAAACAACAAAAGCAAAGCCAAGACAGTGATACACTCCCTGGGGCTCCCCAGATTCAGGGCCACAACCAGGGAGTAATCCATGCATGCAGGAGCTACTCAGCAACTCTCTAATAAAGGTTCCTGCTTTTAGTCTTTGCACTGTTTACTAGCTGGGACTAAATATGCTCTCCCTCTCTCCCTCTCCACAACCTCCACCCCTGTTCACAGCTGTAAACAGATAGTACTAGGCAGACATCTGGGATGGGTTAATCTCTCTAACTCAAGGCTAAGCTATCTAAATGGCTTTAGGAAGTTGCTCTCCATGCCTCAGTACTAGGCACACATTAAATGGGGAGAGAAGAAGAAATGATAATATGCTACCTTGCTGGCTGTTCTTATAAAATTGCTGATTTATTTTAAAAAATTCTGTATGAAAGGTCATACGATGTGGTATCCCAGAAATGTGTTGTCAAACAACAGAAAAGCCATACTCTTAGGGTAACCAGAGAGTTTCTGTGAATCTCTCTCCTCAGACTTAACCAACTTAACTTAATTGCACCATACATTTTTATTAACCCCAATGGTGGGATGAAATGCTTTCACTGGCTAAGAACTGATTGTAGTGCTCTATTTAAAAACAAAAAGTTGGGGCTGGGGAGATGAATCAGTCAGTAAAGTCTGAGGCCCTATGTTTGGACCCCCAAGCCCAGTGTGGAAAAGCTGGGAAGCAGACTGAGAGATCCCTGCAGCCTACAGACCAGGAAGTCAGCTAGGATCCCTGAGCGGCAGGTTCAGTGAGAGACCTTGTCTCAAAAAGGGGAATGATTAAAGAAGACACACTGATCTCTATCTTACACACGTGTGCATACATAATTCTTCACACCCCCCCACACACACGAGAGAGTCAGAGAGAGAGTCAGAAAGAGAGAGAGAGAGAGAGAGAGAGAGAGAGAGAGAGAGACCTCTGAAGGCAGATGTTGAGCTCTTATTCATTTAAACTACAGAGTTCTCTGCCAGACACCACCTGTGGAGCCAAATAAACTTTGCTAAGAATTTTAAACAATATTTTAGGTATATATGTGTCACATGCAGGACATGTCCCTGGAGGCCTAAAGTGGTTGAATCCCTGGAGGTAAAGCTACAGAGAGTTGTGAGCTGCCGTGTATGTGAGAACCAACCTGGGTTCTCTTTAAGAGAAGCCTGTGGTCTTAACCACCATCCTACCTCTCCAGATAATAAACTCTTAAAAAATTAAGTGTATACTTCTTTTAACTATCTGTATATGGCAACAAGAATAAAACTACAATGTTAAAGTAGTAGTGAGAACTAATTGAGCTATATATGAAACGCCATAACTCCATTTCTCCATAACTGGTATATAATAAGAGATGCACTTCCAACATATACTAAGATTTAGGATTTCATATTTACTGTATTTATCCTGGTTTTCACTTATATAGCAGTTACAAAGGTTATCAGCTCAGACCTCCAAGCATCTATGTCTTTTACAAGATCACCAACAGCTATTTAGGGTTGGGGCACGGTAGGGTGATGTATCACTTGTCTTCAAATCTGTAGCTCTGAACTCTCACCAAATCATACCAACAAACAAAAAATAAGATCCTATTTCTCTCGCCTGTGGATGGAGGTTTCCTTGTGTCCGCCAAGGATGCAGGAGCATGGTTCCTCAGCAAGTAGACATCCATCCACACAGCGCCCCTCACTGTCAAGTGGGCACCTGCCCCAATAAGCATGAGCCAACTCTAAGCAGCTGGAATTATTGCAAAGTGTTACAAAAGAAGCCTTGCATGAAGCAGATTACAGCTGCTGTGTTTTTATGTCTCTGAGAAATGATGATAATTCATGTTCTGGCTCTACAGTAATTTGATTTGATCATTTAAAAACACAGACATAAAACGGTTTGTTTATAATAACCGGTTGCTAAGAGTCTTGGCATTTTAATAGGCAACTCAGGAAAACATACCTTTTGAAAGAAAATACCAGTGTCTACAGGAAAAAAAGGACAGATAATGCTCATAAAATTTAACTGCATTTTAGTTTGGATTTGGGAAAGCTGTAAGCCATGCACCTGAGAAGCATGTCTCCGTTTCTCCCCTAACCTCTTACAATCACAGTCTCTCCTACAGAACACCAGGGGGCAGCAGCACGCACTGCATCCACCTTGTTCCCTCTCAAGCTCCAGAAAGTCCCAGGAGCTCAAACATCAGGGAAGGAGTTTCCCTCCTCAGAAACTCAGGTGATTCTAGACCCCAGAGATTGAGAAAGGATGCTTGTCCTAATCTAGGCTGGGGCTAAGAACTGACTATTGATAACACTGAAGCACGAAGGTACCACCTGCCCTGGTGGCTTCTCCAGACATGGGGTCACTTAAATCCACCCTGATGGCACAATTACAAAGTATGAACCAAAATGGCAAAGTAAGCAACTTCTGGCAGACAAAACAGACACAAACCAAGTACCCACTTGGCTTTGTCATTACATATTTGAAGAAAAATATTTTAGTTCTTAAGTGGGAAAGAAATTCCCATAAAAATCTATCATGTCTTCTTATGCTAGCAAGAGTTACATCACAGATATTCTGAAAATTTTTATCACATTATTTTATTATTATATATTTAATAATTATGATAAAATTATATTACCAAATGTATTTTTATTACATGTCTGCATGTTTTATGTGCTTATCTTGGTCTTTACATGTTTAAAGATGTGTGCTATATTGACAGAAGTTCTGCAGTGGAGGGTGGGGGGTAGGGGGGGTAGGAGATGTGTTGAGATAACTATCATGCTTTGAAAACTTGCCAGACAACTTTCAATGGCACCAAGACAAAGGAAGAGAAAAAGAAGAAGATCAAGTTCTGATGCCACTGATCTATGGATTAAAAAAAAAAAGAAAAGTAGGACTCAGTCGAGGGTATACGCTTAGCACACTTGGGGCCCTGGGCTCAATCTCAAACGTATAAGTAAGCAAAGGGAAATAAAATTTTATCATATATAACAGTGATTATGAGTGTTGGCAGCCGGCAAGAATTGCTGAGTAAAAATCTTTTGTAAATTCTGATGATGTGGTGATTATTGTTAACAGTCAATTTAACAAATCTAGAACTCCCTGGGAGGTGGGACCCTGAGCATGCCTGTGGTATAGTAACTTGGTTAAATCCATTGAAATGAGAAGACCTATGATTAATTTCGGGCAGAAGCATTGCCTAGGCCTGGAAATCCTAGACTACATAAAGGTTGGAAAAGCTAGGTATGCACTAGCATGTGAACAGTCTTTACTGTTCTTCTGACTGAAGATACAACATGACTAACTACCGCACCGAGATCCTACTCCTGGCGACTCTCCATCACCGCCCCGTCTCCCCAGAACCCCACTCCCCCAGTCCCACACTGAAACTTTGAACTGAGTTGAAATAAATGTCTTTCCCTTAAGTTGCTTTTGTCGGGGTATTTCATCACAATGATGGGAAGGAAAACTATTTCCTCTTTCCTTCAATGGTAAATTAACCTGAATGGTAAAAGTTCAAACATTCCCCCATTTAATGTTAATGTACAGTCAAGTTTAGAAACGAAGATGTATAGAATACAGGAAGCAGGGTGTGGGGGGGAGTAGGGGAGGACATCTGGCAGAACCTGGGGCCATACTTCAACTCAATAAAGGAAATTAAGCTACCAAGAGACTGTGGAACTCTCTAACAGCAGTATCAAAAGTCTTCCCTCCAGGACAGGGATGTTCTGCAATGAGGCCAGTCCAGTGTGGTTGCCCGAAGCTCCAATGGCTAGTGGAAGCAAGAAAGAACATTTAAAATTTATTTCATCTCAAATAAAAATTAGATAACCATGCGGGGAGGGTAAATACTATACTGAACAGCACAGCTCCAGATATCCAGAGATATGGGAGCTCTACTAACTTGAAATTTTGCTAAGTGGGATTGCCACTATAAAACAGAGGCAAACTAGAGGTGTTCTTTCTACGTACCAATGACCTGGCAGGACTGACTGTCCAAAGTGGTGCCTTGTTCACAATTCAGATACTCTGAATAACTACGAGGGGGAAGTAATGAACACTATTGAAAGAATATCAAATGTGCTCAAACGAGCTCTAACAGCCTAACATTTCAGGAGAAGGAAGAGTGGGGAGAGGTGAGAAGACAAGGGAAACAGAGAGGGAGACAGGGTCGGGTGGAGGGATGACGCCAAAGCAGGACACTGGACCTTATCATCAGGAGACAGGGTCTCTCACAACACTGGTATCTCATCATTTTGGCTTAGGGTGGCGGCTTGCTAGGTTTTTCCTCTTCCCTGCAATGTTGAGATTACAGGCACATGCAACCTTGCCCAGCAAGTCTGGGTCCTCACGCTTACTCAGCAAAAGTTCTAACCAACTGTCATCTCCATAGCCAAAGATCATTCTTAATATGCAAGCATCAATTACTGGGCATGACCGCCATCAATATTATATTATTAATACAAAAGAGGTGAAATTAAATTAAATGTGTGGTATAGGCCAAGTGGTGTCTTAATGGGCCCAAAATTGTTATACTTCATCTTCAGATAGTTATCATCAACTCCAATGTTTTAAACTCATATTAAATGGATCAATGAATAAGTCAATGACAACACATTTAGCCATTATCTTTAATAGTATAGCTAATGGAATAATAGCTAAATTATAAGGAATAGGAATATATAAAATACTGAATATATGCAAGGAACAGATTGTTTAGACATAAGTTATAACTTAGAAAAAATTAGCAGTACTTCTCACTTTTATTTCAGCAAGAATTCTTATGTAAATAGCATTACTGCATGCCAGGTTATTACACATCCCTTAATGGGAGCTACAACAATGTATGTCACTTGACTAATTGTACACATGTACACACTTTCCTAAAGCCTAACATAAAATATGCTTTTTAGAAAAAGATGAACTGAATTTGGCAAGTCAGATTTTGGCATGTTCTATATCAAAATTTAATTACATTTATGGATGTTGAGCAGTATATTACACTTATCTAATTATACATGGGGATTTTTTTTCCATAGCTTAAATGACTTATATTCTGAATAGACTTTACAAAAAAATGGATCATCAGTCTTTAGCTATTACAAATATCATACAGCTGCCTGCCCCAAATATACAACCCTTATTTATAGTTCCACCTTCTATGATTTCACATAACCATGAATGCAAGGCAAATTGTTGATTAGTAAGTTTGTCAATGAATATTCTGAGTAAGGTGGTAAAAGCTCCTGCCGTTTCTATTCATCATACAAATATGGAAATCACCCCTTGCCCAGTGTATCCTGGCTGTACCTACTACCTGCACATGACTCACTCCGTAGTTATGTCATCAGCAGCCCGTCTCTTGTACTCTCATGCTCCATAAGTGCTGAGTAAGCACCCAATAAACAGGGTAGTGCTGCACTGTTCATCCCAGCCTAGCTCAACAGAGGCACTGGATCACTGCGCATCATCACACGGAAAAGCCTAAACCTGACTCCGTAAAGGCCACATCCATACCCCTCTCATGTAGTATCTCATCATAATCACTTCAGGTTATTACTGTCAAAATAGCACACATAGATAGAAAGCAGAAACACCCATATCTGATGGCTATTCTTGGGAGGGGGTCAACGTGACAACATCTGGAATTAATAAAAATCCACGTAGCTGGGACTTTCCTTAATTAAATCATTTGAAATTGGAAGACCCTCTTTTTAATCTTTTGGGCCACAGCTTCTGGTGGCAGCCTATAGAAAGGACAAGCAAGAAAGAAGCACTTGTTCTTTGCCTGTTTGCCCTAGCTATTACTTGAGCTATTACTTGAGCAAGTTTACTCTTTCCCCGACATTAGAGTCTATTCTCTGGGAGGCGACATGTACTGAAGACAGCCGAGACACCCGGCTTCATGGACTAAATAACTACCACATACTTGGGTTTTCCATTGGTGGACACCCATCGTTGGGCTAGCTGGAACAGAGCCTGTAAGCCACTCTAATAAATTCCATATACAAACCCCATATACATATTAATTCTATCAGTTCTGTTCCTCTAGAGGACCCTGACTAATGCACCATGGTTTCAGATATCCACTAGGAATCTTGAGTTTTATCTTCCACCGAGA
Organism: Mus minutoides; assembly: GCA_902729485.2. Lineage (NCBI taxonomy): Eukaryota > Metazoa > Chordata > Mammalia > Rodentia > Muridae > Mus > Mus minutoides. The sequence goes on along the minus strand of LR750148.1, from coordinate 758,607 downwards.
AGGAATGACTGGTGTAATGCTCAAGCCTTGGCAGGGCACCAATCTAAAAGAAAACAAAAGCTTGGTCTGCTAAATTAAACTCTGGTGGTGAACATCACATTCTTACTGTGGTCTTGGTGAACATGTGTGAAGCCCTGGGCTCAATCCTCAATGCCCCTCCCGTCTGCCCCACCCCCCCCCCTTCTGCAAACAAAGAGAAACCGGACTGGGCTCAGAGGGAAAGCACATGCCTCACCAGCACACACTGTTCGAAGTGGACCTAGCTGCTAAGGGCAGGAAGCTTGCTGAGACATTCTGGTTTTGCCTCAGGAGTCTAGAGAGGGAGACTCATCTCTAGCACCACAAAAATAAACAGAACCAAACAAACAAATAAAAACCATGCTTCTGGCTTACCCAAATGACAAGTCTCATTTAAAAAAATAAAAGTCAGGTCACCCACTGAATCCTATAAAGAAAGAAGAAAGGTGAACAAGGACCATGGAAATCGGTGGGAAGTGCTCAGACACAGGGTGCTTAGCAGATATACCCTTTGGGGCATTCCTATTCTGCTCTGTAACACCAGACTAAAGAAGGCTGCTCTGGCCCTGGGAAGAACTATTTTTATGACAATAAGGTTGGCTTGCTAATGACATAACAGATGCAAGACAACAAGACACAATGGTCTAGTGAAAAAGAAAAGCAAATCATAAAATAAATTTGGACTATGATAATAGCTTGAGACAGTCCATTCTAAAGCAAGAGAACACAGCAGAGCCTAATTACTACCTTCTACTTATGCAGAGAGAGGCAAAACACAGAACGTTCTAACTTCAGTTGAAAAATAACTAAATCAAATTAGGAGGGTCTCTCTGTTTTGGTTTTCCTTGCTTTGGTACTTTCTAGAATTTTAGTTATGGGAATTAAACTCAGAAACTCACACATTATAAATATGCATTATACCACTAAACAATACACCCTAGGATCTCCATTTCCATTTTAAAAGTAGAATTAAAAAGACACTCAAATCTTTTTAAACACATAATCACCTTTATTATTCTGTATCTTTCGAAAACTGTCCTAAGCCAGAAAGTGTTAGTTAATGAAAGAGCGTGCTCCTTTTCTACTTGAGTCTTCACGGTATTCTTCTACAGTTAGTTCATATGTCCATCTCAGCTCCACATTGCATTCAATTAATATTCAGCAAGGCTCTATTGGCCAAGTACTATACTAGGTGCAGTGGCTTTAATAGTAAGCATGATAAGTTTCCTAGGTGATGGGACATCTGGATTTAGGACTATCTAAGATGTAGCAACTGTAGAAGAGACTTATTACAGAGTGCGGCCATAACATGCAGAAAGGGCAACCAGCTTGGATGAGGGAGGAAGCAACAGCTTTCAGACATAGTAAATCCAGGGTAAAGAGGAGACCTATCCTGGACCAAGAAATACCATGCATCAAGAGCCTTGGAGGGGCTGAACCCTGTGTGTGGAAGGATCCCTATGTTTAGCTAGTTCAAGGGTTACAGAAAGTCAGTCCGATGAGCCCAAAGAAGCGGGCGTCACCACTGAAGAGCTCCTACATCCTATCAAGGAGTTTCAGCTTTTACCAGAAGAAATCTCTGAGGCTCTAGACTTCAGTTTTGAAGGACAGTCACTTAGAGTGCTCTGTAGAGTAGAGACGGCACAGAATGAAGAACGTTCCTGAGAAGCCATGCAGGTGGCTTCTCTTGTAGCACTGAATACATGACGGCCACTGTTATATGAATGCAAGAAGAGGGAGCAAAACTCTGCCCAAGCAACCCTTCTTCTTCACCAGTGGACACTCAGAGACTACGCTATGCACCAGCACTGCCTGAGTACTAGGGATGCCTCATGAAGTATGCATTCTGGGTGACAGGCCATCCTTGGCAGGCTCCCTCCCAAGTGTCATCACAGAGACACAGCAGAACGGCTCTACAAGTTCAGAGGCCCAATCTAAACCTTAGTTTTATCTTTTCACAGAAGCTGAGACCTGGAGTGAATAACTTCAACTTTCTTCATCTCAGTGGTAAAAGGGGAAACATTTTAAAATCTACTTTCTAGAATTTTAGTTATGATCACACATAAACTTCTCTAATATAAATGTGAACACACAGCAATCAGTGATGTTACTGATCATTACATCAATTCTCTCTAAGTAAATTTAAAAACTAAAAATGTTAATTAAAAGAGAATTAAAAGTTATATGTACCGACTGTCTGTGGAAATCTGGATATTCACATAATTTTGGGAACCCTTTCTCTGCCTTTTCCTTAAGCTCTTGTGGGATCTTAGAGAAGAGCTGAATGTGCGAGCCAGGGCCACAGATGGGCAAATAGCAGGACTTGTTTGCATAGCACATCTGGCTTCCTTCCCAACTCCTCAGGGCCAACAGCCTTTCCTGAGTACTAAAAGAAAGCACTGCAATTGTGCCCTGACCATAGGGTAAATCAGCACATGTGGCTGTGTGGGTGGAGAAAAGAGGGGGTCCCGATATGTGGAGAGGCAAGGTTAATTCCAAACTACAGGCATTTCAAATTGCATGCATGGTGCAGGGACCATAAGGAACTATACACACAAGTGAAACAGGCTGTAGAAAGAGTTCTCAGTTCCATTATCTTTAAAAATAGATTCAGGGCTGGGCATATGTAGCTTAACTGGTAAAATGTCTGTCTAATATAAGTACAACCCTGGTTTCTATTCCTAGTGTCACATAAGCAAAATATGGGCAGGAGATCCCAGAGGTGGAATCAGAGAGAGCATAAGGTCATCCTCAGCTACAAGGCAAGTCCAAGGGCAGACTGAACTACACTACAGGAGACCTTATCTACATCAAAATCAAGTCTTTGTTCTCAGATGACTTAATTCTACCCATCATTAATAGACTGGGAATTAAACAGCATTCAGAGGGGCTAGGGATAGGTAGGTAGGAACACTTGCTCATGTATGAGGTCTGAGTTCAAATCTCCAGCACCCACAGAAAAAGCTAGCTAATCAATGTGTACCTATAATCCTAGCACTGAGGCAGGTAAGAGACAGGACACAGACAGACAGACAGGCAGACACACACACACACACACACACACACACACACACACAGAGAGAGAGAGAGAGAGAGAGAGAGAGAGAGAGAAGAGAGTCAGAGAGACAGAGAGAAACCCCCACACACATATACACCAGACACAATGGCTATCCAACTAAGCTAGAGGTGGCTGCTTAAATAACCAACTTCCCTTCCAATGAAGCATTCAGACCTTGTGTTCTACATGGTGGGAGGGTCAATGGTTCTAGCAGTTATCTCTGGCAGTTCTCTTATGTATTAATCATTTAACCACTTAGGAAGTTACAGGAAATATCTACTCACTGAAAAATACAATGTTTGTGTTCTAGTGTTATTTTTTTCTCTGTTTTTTTGAGACAATATCCACAAGAATATTGAAGCATATGGTAAGATTAAAATACTACTAAACATTTAAAGATGCTCCCTGAAAAGGGGGTGACATGTACTGCCCGCCATCAGCCACTGAACACACAAGCACAGCTCAGGGTAAGGTGCCCATGAAGTAGGGAAAAGGGAGATATACCAAGATTTATCTTCAAAAGCACAGGAACAGAAAAGGGATTAATGACTTCAAAAATACTGGTTCCGGGTGTCTTAAAAGTTTAACTTTGAAAATCTACATCAGAGTTGCTTTCAGAAAAAAACTAAGCTATAAAATACCAACAGCTTATATCAACTCAATATTTTGGCCAATGGCGCAGCTCTTTATTTCTACTAGCAGAGAAGGTCTCTTCATCTTTATAATCTGCCTAACACTGAAATGATACTTCCTTTAAAGGACTGCCCTTAAAAATAATACAAAATCATAAAGTGGCTGAAAACATTAGGAGCATTTTTGCCTTTGAGTAGTAGATAACACAACTGTACATTGTTGATCACAACTTCATGTACATTATAAAGAGGCCAAACAACCCTGAGAACATCCAGAAAGAGATACAACTCTGACAACACCTTTCTTTTGGAAGTATAAGATCACACCAAGCTGCTGACCTTCAGAAATTAAACATCTCTGCCACTAAGCCTGTGTGGTGTTGCAACCACAGTAGCAACGTAAAACACAGGCACAGACATACAAAATCATTGTGCATGTCTGTTTAGGCAGAAAGTCAACAAGAATGACCTCCTGTTAGTCCTCCCTCAAAACTGCTACACTCAAACCTGAAGCTGCTGTGACAGTCTTAGGAGGCATGGCCTTTAAGAAAGAACTCCCCAAAGCTTCACTCTCACTGACAGGGTATAGACCTTATAAAAGGCACAGCAACATCGCTTTCTCTCTGTGAGCAGCAGTAAGAAGGTGTGGTCTATGAGACAAGAGCCCTTGGCAAGCACAGAATCTAATGCTCCTAGCCTCCAGAAGCCTGAGCAATACCACTATTGCTAGGCACTACCCAGTCTAAGGAAATTTTGGTGCAGAAGCCCCAATGACTAATACACATAAGGCATTATTTACAAACACTTCTTGTTAAGTGTAAAAGTTGCACAAACAGACACGTCTGCAATGCCAAAGACAGCCAACAGCGTTTGAGAAAGTCTTTAAGAAATTACTATCAAAGTTACAAAACCCCTCCAGGATATTCTGAAAAACAAAAACAGTTAACTTGAATCAGTCACCGAAAAATTCTGCCAGCAGAATATGCTGCTGGCAAACATAACAGCCAAATGAAGCACAGACCCCTATGTGAAGAATTACGCTTTCATTAGATGCTGATGGCTAAAATGGATAGCCTGGACTCATTACTGTACAAGAACACATTATCTTATCAGTCATGACAACATCCACCTACAGTTGGAAATTTGCTTCATACATACAAAGATGTTATGTGCAGGTGAGACCTGATACATATGCAGACATTAAGACACTCTAAGTCCTGACCACCAACAGTACTCATATCCAAAGAACAGAACCCCGCACTAAGCCCCAATACCACTGTTAGAGTCAGGAGCATACAGTATCTCAGGAACCTCGGCTTGAAACAATACGCTTTTTCTGATTTGAAAGTGGACGGACCTACCAACCTACCTTCCTTCCTTCCTTCCCTCCTTCCCTCCCTCTCTCAAGTTATCCTTCTAAGTAGTCTACCAAGTATGACTTTTAAATAGTCAAAAATCATTCTGAAGTTATTTGTGTATTAGTAAAGCCACATCTGGAAGAAAATATTACAAAAGTATTAGCTGTCCCAAAACAAAGTCCACTATGTAACTGAAGTTAAAACATCATGAACCTTCGAATCATGTTGAGCAACACACACAGAAGAAAACAAAATAGCCACGTGCTTTTCCTGATAATAAAAACTAGAAAGGTAGATAAAACGCATCTGTGTTGCTGTCACTGCTGCTGGAAGCTACTGGTTAGGACAGTCATGAGAGGAGGTCTAGGAGATGCTATGGCAATATATAAACATGTACCAGAGACGGGGTGCTAGTCATGAGAGCATGGGGTGGGGGGGGGGGATGGAGGGCAAGGGTGGCAGTGTCTCAGTTGCTGAAAGCCCATCAAATTGTTCAGTTACAGCTTATTCACTTTTCTGTATGCACATTACATGATGATGATGATGATGATGATGATGATGATGATGATGATAAACTGGAAACATGAGCAAAAATAAGCAAAACTAAGAAGACTAGAGGGCACATAAGGCATGACCTATAATACTGAGAGCTGCAAAGAAATTCAATAAAAAGGTTAACTTAGTATACTTCAATGTGTATAAATGTGTAAAGAAGAATCATTTTTTTTTCCTTGATTAAAGGATGAAAGAAAAAGTTTCTGAGAACTAAAAATGCCATTAATATAAATGTCAGTGTAATTCTCAATCCATACAGGTTATCATGTCAGATTATTACATTTAAAGCTTTCTAACTATTAGAAGACACACTGTACCCCAAGCCTTCTAGGATGCCCATGTTTGGATGATAAAGAAACACCTAACAAATGCATTAAAAGGCTAAAATAGACAGACAGGGATGGAGGGAGGGAGGGCTGGTTCACTTACAGATAGACACCAGCCATATAGCTAGCATGGTTAGGTTCACTACCAAGCACTGATCCATGGAAACACCCAGTCCAACAGCAGCTCCAGTAAAAATGCTCACAGAAAACACAAAATTAGCTTTTACAAGACAAATGGCCAGATTATTATTTTTTTTAATTTTAAGCCACAGATGACCAGATTCTTGGCAAAATAGGCTACCACAACACATTTTCTCTCAGCAGAAATCACTTCCCACCGACTCCCACAGCCAGACCCCTCATAAGAGAGGCTCCTGGCAGCCTTCCCAAATGACTAAACACGGCTGACTTATGTTTGCAATTAATTTTCAATGTGTTTTATGACTGACAGTAATATATTGTACACTATTAAAAATAATCACACATGTCCATGTGATTAAACACTCAAAGACATGCTAGAATCTTATCAAGACTGCAACAGCCTAGTGTTTTGAGTGAATAAAAGCCATAGACAAAAATGCCTGGCTTGCTCCCCAGGAGGCTTGCTATGACACATCAGGTAGTAGGAATAAGTAGGTTTATAGCATTAAAGCAAACAGAATTGGGATGGGTGTGGTACTGGAGAGTTTTAGGAATGGGAACTTGGAAAAATAAACACCAACCAGGATCTGAGATGGTGCCAGTAGCAGGCAGTATTGGGCAAGCACTTGGACCTGGATCCTCCCTGCTCATTTGTGAAGTACGTTCATTGCTCTGTGCTGTGTTCTGGATTTAAAACTCATGAAAATACAGGATCCGCCAGCATCTCTAATGGCAATGGGAGAATTCAATTCCCTCAGGGCTGATTCCGATAGAAGACAGCATACTGCCCTGACTCCTGCCTTGATCTCATGGATCAAATGGGGTTGCCCAGGAAACTTCAGCTTCTCCTTTAGTAGCTTTATCTCCTAGCTGGGGGGAAATGAGAGGCTATCTCAGCATCTCCTTTAATAGGAATTTCATATGGAAGAAGAATAAGGAGGGACAAGGACAGTGTACATGAGGAGGAGCAGGAAGGACAGGAAGGCAAGAGCAACTGGGAAGAAATGATATCCACATTATCTAGTGTTTAGCAAAATTAAAACAAGAGCACACTAACCCCCAGAGACAGCTGAATTGCACTCACATCTCCCTTAAGAATGGGCTCTATGAGGGTCTGAGTATAGACACAAAGCATCCCATTATAACAAAGTACAGCATTGGACCAGACCATTGTTTTTCCAAAGCATACAAAGAACACTTAATCTGTAAAATAGGCTTAAAGACTGAGTTCTGAAATTTGACACTTGGTATGCAATTATAATAAAGGAGGCCAAGTTTGAATAACAAAAACAAAAAACAAACAAAAAAAAAAAAAAAACAAAAAACAAAGAACGAAATAACCCCTAGTCTTAGAATCAAAGCAATGAAGCTGGAACACCAGAAAAGAGAAGCTGGAAAGATGGCTCAGCAGGAAAGAGAACTTGCAGTTCTTCCAGAGAACCAGAATCCTATCACCCGCATCATGTGGCTCACAACTTCCTGTAACTCCAGAGGATCCAAACCCCTGTTCTGGACTCAAATGGGCATCTACCCTCACACATGCATAAACAAAAAGGCTCTGTCCTGTACCCGTCACTTAAAAAATAAATATAAATATTTCTTAATAGCAGAATAAAATAAATTGATGAATGGTGTGGGATATAGTTCAGTTAGCAGAGCACTTTGCCTGGCATGCGTGAAGTCCTGTCTTCAATCCCTAGAGCCACATAAACGCAGTCTGGTGGGCACACCTGCTATCCCATCACTGAGAAGGCGGAGGCAGGAAAACCAGAAGTTCAAGGCCACTCTTGGCTACACAGCTGATTTGAGAACAGCCTGGACTCTGTGACACCATGTCAATCAAAGAATTTCATGAAGACTGTTGGCAATCAAGAATTTTTAAACCACCTGTTAGAGAAAAAAAAATCTACTTGTGTGAAAGGAGGTTTCAGCTAAAATGGCCTTGTGAACTTCACCAAACTGCAGAGCTGTAAGGGCAAGGCAGTGTGGAACACGAAGTACTGAAAGATCTCTGTAGGAAATGTGGTTATACAGTCGGTGCACTGCTGGATTTCACGAGAATAGCAGTCATGAACTTTCCTTTGAATATTAGGTAATAATCTCTAGAAACCTCAGACTATCATCTATCTACCAGTATATCTTAACCTGTAGCTGTCATTACTCCAAAGTACTGTCTTGGTGAATGGACTCAGTGGGTATTAATCTCTGTTGTTTTCCTGGGGATTCAATCTGTTGGTTGGCGACATCAGACTACTGCTAGGTAAGGCTGTGTTGGGAAGCCTGCTGCATGCCTTCACTCACAGTGTGACTCTGTGAAAGGATGTTAGGGACATGCAATATAAGTACTTCTTTGTTAAGCTCTTTACAATAATTCTATAGTGGCATAGTTAGAAGGCCAAAATAAAGCTTGTTCCCATTTCTGACATAAATGACTGGAACATCTTATGATCATCCAATATCCATGCTACGGCTCCTCTCCAACTTACCAAATGAAGCAAAGAGAAGGACTAAAGGCGCTGGATATACATTGATATGTTTAAATACCTACTAACTACAGTAACCACTGGTCAATTTGCTATGTGCAAAACCTTGTAACCTTGTTATTGTTTGGGTTACTTTAATTTTTTTTGGTACTGGTTTTTGTTGTTGTTGCTTATTTGCTTGTTTGTGGATAGGTTTGGTATATTTTATTTTTATTACTTTTTGAGACAAGATCTCATGTGTTCTATACTGGCTAGAACTCGCCATGCAGCAGAGAGTAACCTGCAACTTCCAGCCCCACTTCTCAAGTGCTGGGTTTATAGATGGGCACCATTACTCATGGTTTATGTGGTACTGGGCATGGAACCCAGAGTTCTCTGTATGCTGGGTAAGTAGACTACCAACTGAGCTATGAGGCTCATCCCAGAATTCATGTTTACAGGATTTTGCTGTGCAAAATGGATGCTATTCTGTCAACTGACTGATCCATCAGGATTAGTTTTTATTGGCTTTTCATAATTTTAGCAGGCCGCTAAAGGTTTTTATACACATCCAACTCATTTCAACCCAGCCTCCCCCAAAAGTTTATTTGTTTGAATTGTTAGAATAAACACCTTTATGAATACAAAGGCTAGTTGAAGAGGTGTTCATTTGAATATGAAGGAGCTGGTTTACTAATTTACAAAAATCCCCAGTAGCAGCAAAAATAGTTATGGATTACTAACATACATGGCTGACTACACAACAGGAATCTATAGTCCACCCAATAACTTTTAACTTTAAAACGTGTATTATCCATGTACCAGGAATACTGTTCAGACACAAAATGTATGACGTTCAGTCTTTTCTGCTGATAAAAAAGGTCATTTTCTTATCGATACAAACGGTACATTGAGGTTAAGAAGATGATACCGTGATATGGCGGTGTGTGATATAAAAATGGTGGCGACATCAGGATGGCACCAGAAGGCTGTGGAGAGCCATGTTAGGCAGTCACAGAAGTGCCTAAATGGGATTGACTTTAATGCCCAGAATGAACACACTAAGAAACCACTATTGTAAGGGAACAGCGCGGCATTCAAACGCCACACCAGCGTGAATGCACTCAGCACCACCCAGGAACAAAGCTAAGCACACAGACCCGGACTTCTTTCAGTTATTGATTTCCACCCTGACTGTGCTAACAACGATGGAGAACCCAGTGAATGATCACAACCCAAATTGGGTGAGTTCTGTTTTATGGCGCAGAACACAGTTGATCTTTGCTTATGACCTATAGCTCCTTGAAAGGAACATGGATTCCAAACCTGCTAGATGAAGTATTGTACAAACACCAATTCCATCCTGTTCTGGTGTTAAGACTTCCAAAAACTTTGCTAATCTCTTTTCCGGGTACTCCAAAGCAGTTGAGAGGAGACACTGAGAGCTAGAACCAGAATTTGGCTCGTGCATATCTCCCTGTCATTCCACCCTCCATTTGTTTTGCCTTCACAAACTTTTCTGCTCTCTTGTTTGGTACACAGGCAGTTTGAACTCCTCTGCCAATCTGGCAGACCGACCCTTTTTTATAAAAAGGTCCTTCTCTGCTGCTAGGTATTTGACTCAGTAAGTAAAGTGACTATCACTCAAGCATGAAGACATAGGTTCAGACCCCTAACACGGGCATAAAAGCCGGGTGGTGTTGGAGGAACCCCAGTGTTTGGGATCTCAGGAGCTCTCTGGCTAGCTAGTTTAGTCAGTCAGTGATCTTTGAGTTTATTGAGAGGCTATATCACAAAAACAGAATTGAGAACACCCAGTCACAACCTCTGGCCTCCACATGCATGTGAATACAAAGTAACTTTCTAAATGTCTTTCTCTGTGTGGTAAGTTTACATGCTTTGAAGTATGGCTTATTTCTTTTTAAATATTTTTTTTATGTGTATGAGTGTTTGGCTGAATGCATGTGTATGAGTGTTTGGCTGAATGCATGTATGGGCAGCCTGTGTGTACCTGGTGCCTACAGAGGCCAGAAGAGGTTGTCTGGTACCGTGGAACTGGAGTTCCTACACATGAGTAACCACATGGGTGTTAGGAACTGAAGCTAGGTTTTCTGCAAGAGCAGCAAATGCTCTTAACTGCTGAGCTATCTCTGTAACCCTGAATTCTATTTCATATAATATTAATACATCCAACCAGCTTTCTATTAAGGTTTGCATAAAATTCCTTTTTGCCTTTAAATCTGTGTATATCATGTAATTCAAAGCCATTTTCTAGATGACATCATAAAGTGTGCACACACGTGTGTCTGACAGATCCCAGTCTTACTCATATGAAAACCACTGAATTACAGCTCAGTGTTTTAATAAAATGATTGCTGCCTTAGGTCCTCAGTAAAGCAATCTGTTTTAGCTGTCCTATTCTCTATTTTTGCTTTTCTTTTTCCCCAAGTAGAGAATTTAAGCTCTTTTTTTTAAGAATTTCTTTTACATTTGTCTGTATTTTTAAAATGCCCCCATTTGATGAAACATTTATCTTTTTTGAACCAAGGGCTTCAAGGAAACACAACACATACTACATTAAGATACTTAAAATATCATTGGTTCAGACATAACTATCTAGTAAAAAAAGAAGAATGTGCCATAACGGCCACTTAATCGCTATGGCAAATGCACCTGTGGGTTCATTTATATCCTGCAATGTAATTCTTTGAAGCATTTGTATTTCCTGGGCTTCTGGTCCACCTTAACAAGTAAACTTATAACTATGATAAAGGGCATTCATGATAAGCTAGTGTTTGAAAATACATGACTGTGTACAAGAAATTAATAGCCCTCTCTCATACATTTACTTTCTTCCCCAAACAACATCTGCATTAATGTTACATTTTACAGTGAAATCTAAGAAATTTAAACTACTTCAATGCAAATGAGAACATTTTTATACTAAGTACTCATAGGCCATTATTTGGCAGACTTAAGAACTTATATTTACAATTTTGGCACTCACTGGTACCATATATAGATTCATCATCTCTATGGCTGAAATCAGAATGCAGCCCTTCTGTTCAACCACCCTGTATCTCCCTTATTGATTACATTAAACTTCATGTTTATTCTTGCTTTCATTTAAAACTTGGTATCATGGATAATAGATTAGAACTTATCTGAAGTCAACATCACTGCTAACAAAATGGGTGTGGCTTGGTTAATAGAAGGCCTCAGTACCAGGGCCTTTAATGCCTCTGCTTCAGCTTGCCACTCACATCAAACCACGTGCACAGAGGCTCTGATGTCACAACCAAACTAATGCCTCACTCCACGAACCCAACATGCCATGGGTATATCTAGTTCTGAGTAAGAGGTAGCAGGTACCAAACACAAGATGACAAAGCCAAAGGAGGAGGATATCTTCACTAGAAAACAGGCAACCTCAATTCTGATGCTGCATAAAAGACTGGTATACAACATAAACAACTCTACTCACTGACAGGCTAGGCAGTAACCCAGAAACTAAACTAACTCTGCTGTGTGGGGCAGTGAATATCCCTCGCTTTCTAGTTTCTTAAGAACTCTGTAAAACATGTAAGAGATCAGTGGCAGATAGAGACTATCAGCTATCAAAGGTATACAGGGAAAATGACAGTTGGCTAAAGAAAGGATGGGGCTGGACTTCCATGAAGCCATCACTTTGCTGACTGCTGGCTTACACACCTGACTGTACCACTGCCTTTACAAACTCTACTGTGTAGTACTAATATAAAGTATTAAACAAACAATAAAGCCAAATGTGGAAGGATGCATGCCTGAGGTTCCATCCACACGGGAAAATGAGGTAAGAGGATCATTTGAGTCCCTGAGTTCAAGACCAGCCTACACAACACAGAGGGAATTGACATCATAATGTTGTCATCGTTGATTATGATGATGATCATGTCGATAACACAATGTCACCTCTGTATAGTAATCCAGTCACTGACAGTTATACAACATCCATCCCTGCTCACAAATGGGTAGTAAATGTGGCTGTCTTGAAACAATTTCTCAGAAATTAAGACATAACATAGGCAAAATGAAGAGAACCTTCTACAATTAAAAAATAAAATGAAACATCTCATTTCTCTCTAAAGGATTCTGATACCACAGCTTCAAATAGTTCCAGGTGGGATCAGAGCCATATCCTGCCAACACCACCTCAGCAGAAACAGTTTCCACTGCACCTCTGTGGCCCTGCCTGTCTTCACCCAGGCCCTAGCAACTAGCAGAATGGCCCCACAGGTGAGGATCAGCCACAGGTGCTGTGCTTGCTAAGGGAAGGCACAGCACACGGAAGCAGGAGGGGGGAGAAAAAATACATACCCTCCCCAAAGTGGCACCGGGCTGCTGGAATTCTCCCAGTCTATTCTCCAGTATCAACGCTGACTGCAAAGTCAGGCCACACTAGAGTCATCCACCAGCCATGAGGGAGAAGCACAGCTCATAGTGGCCTTTATGTTTTGCTAGTGAAATATGCAGCAGCGAAGACTAGCTGTTTCCATAGGATACAGCTGCCTCCTGCTGCTTGGCAACAGTCAGCATCTTATTTATGGTCTCTCCGTGTTGGTCTATGTGGCTCCTCTAATCATGTCCTGTCTGAATCTGCTGTCTGGTTCCCTACAGGGACAACCCCAAATTTCACACTTGTTTCAAGCTATTGAAAGGAACTAGTGCAGAAATTCTCAAACTCAGACTTAGGATACTTGTGGCTGAATACATCTTCCATCCTGGTGACTGCATGGTGGACAGTGAGACATTTAGCCTAATTACTTATCTCTCAACTTATGTGATGAACAAAAATATCTCTAGGGCATGTTAATATCTTCCAGGGTTGGAGCTAGAGAGATGGCTCAGCAGTTAAAAATGTTTGCTGTGCGCCTGGTGGTGCACGCCTTTAATCCCAGAACTTGGGAGGCAGAGGCAAGCAAATTTCTGAGTTCAAGGCCAGCCTGGTCTACAGAGTGAGTTCCAGGACAGCCAGGGCTACACTGAGAAACCCTATTTCAAAAATAAATAAATAAATAAAAAAAAATAATTTTAAAAAATGTTTGCTGTGCAATCATGTGGGTTAGATCCCCAAACTCACATAACAAGCCACAGGTAATTCAAGCTCTGAGGGATGTAATACCTTCTTTTGGCCTTCATACATATGTTCACAAGCACCCGCACATATGTGTGTGTATATACATATATATTCAAGCAAACACATATATAAAATAAATTGGAAAGATGTGCCTGGGTTGGGAAAGAACAGTGGTGGGGGAGTGGGCTAGAAACACATGAGAGGGGACCTAGAAGATCTCATTTGTTTTAGAGAAAGTGTCCTGTGTAGCCTAGGGGTCTCAAATGAACTATAAAGCCAACTTCTGATCAACCCATCTCTACTTCCCTGTGGAGCTAGAGAGCCATGGGACTAGGAGGAGCAGGCCCTGATCAAGAGTTGGGTAAAGGTTGTGTCCAAACCCCAGAAGTCTTGTGCTGAGGTCGACAGGAATGGGATCTCTCCTCCCCTGTTCTGGGTGCCTTCATGTCCTGATGCACATAGCCCCGTGGCCCCTAACTTTGCCTCATCAGAGATAGTCACTTACTAGGTAGCCAGGTTAAACTTCTTCCTCCTTATAAGGTCATGTCCAGCAGCACCTGGAACCCCTCCTTATGCAAATGAGGCATCCCCAGCACCCAGCACCTGGGTTAAAACCCAGAGCTTGTGCTTATTAGACAAGACCCCCAACCATCAGAGCTACAGATATCACCAACCTGAAGGTCGTACCTTTATAATAGTTTTTCTCCCTCGAGATATCATAGTTGCATGGAAAAGGATAAAGACAGAGCAAGCAAGACCTCCGTACCCATCACCTGTTTTCCCATATTGGTTCTACCTAACCAACTACAGTAGAATTTCAAAAGTAAAAAGTGTACTGGTATATGCATTTATAAATGTATTCTATGTTAGTTCATTACCTGGATATATTAATATACCCAACATGTCTCACCACTCTCCACAACAAGTTAATACAACTGTTAACTCCAGGAAGAATGGCTCTTATCAAGAAGACAGAATAACAATTACCAAAGAGAACCCTTGGCTATTGTTGGTAGGAATATAAATTAGTACAGCCATTATGGAAGACAGTGCTCTCATTCCTCCAGGAGAATTGAAGAGAAACCTGCTATATGATCCAACAATCCCACTGGCAGGTGTACATATAAAGGAAATGAAATAGGTTTGTGCTAGAGACACCTGCTCTCCCACTATGGGGCTACTCATATAAACCACTCAAACTAAAGTGAGGCAGTTTGTGCTTCTCCGGTCACTCTTCCACGTCAGCCTACTCAGATCCTTATACAGCAGTGGTCCTCAACCTGTGGGTGTGACGCCTGTGGGAGTCAAACAACCCTGTCACAGGGGTCTCATATCAGGTATCCTGCAAATCAGCTATTTTCCGTATGATTCATAACAGTAGCAAAATTACAGTTATTAAGTAGAAACAAAAGTAATTTTATGGTTGAGGGTCACTGCAACATGAGGAACTGTATTAAAGACTCATAGCATTAGGAAGGTTGAGAACTATTGGTATAGGGAGTTGTCCCTGGTATATTCCCTTTGAACGTGTTTTGTTTGCTGGCTGTTTGGTTGACTGGTCAGTCGGTCAGGGGGTCAGTCGGTCTGTTGAGGACTGAACCCATTGCTTCACACACACACACACACACACACACACACACACACACTAGGCAAGCACTCTACTACTGAGCAGCCTCCGAAATTCTCAATGTCTTCAGAATCTGCAATGATGGCTTCTGTTTCATCTTTCATACTTGCAATGAGTATTTGTCAACTTTGGTAGGTATCTGTCACTTTTATTGACACTTTCAATGGCTCATTGATTTTCTCCAATATGCTCTATTTTCAATGATTGCTGCTGGTTTCTTTTGTTGTTGTTGTTGGTGGTGGTGGTGGTGGTTGTTTTTTTAAAGACAGGGTTTCTCTGTGTAGCCTTGGCTGTCCTGGAACTCACTCTGTAGACCAGGCTGGCCTCGAACTCAGAAATCTGCCTGCCTCTGTCTCCCAAGTTCGTGCGCCACCACACCCAGCGGTTGCTGATGTTTTATAAGAGGTTCATTGGTTCGATAAACCCCATGGCTACAGCAACATAGAGGAGGAAAGGTTTATTTTAAGCTTACAGTTGCAGAGCTTTTGATCAAGAAAGAACAGCGGCAGGCATGAAGGCTGAAGCAGCAGCAGCTCAGAAGCCACATTTTAAACCACAAACAGGAAGCAGAGAGAGTACACTAGAAACGGCATATGGCTTTTGAAAGCTCAAAGCCTGTCCACAATATCGTATCTCCTCCAGTAAGGCAACACCTCCGAAGCCTACCAAAACAATGTCACTCACTGGGGAGTCACATATTCAGATGCCTGAGAATATGAGTAACATCTCATTCAAACCACCATGCTGACCATGTATTTATTTAATTTCCTTCTGTTTAATTGCATTTATTCCGCTTTCCTTATGGAAATGGGTGGGATCTTACCATCTATAAAATATAAGAACTTAAGAGTCCTTTGTGCCCTGTTAAACCAACACATGAACCTACAGCATACGCACATGAGGTAGCCACCTCACTGTGAATAACAAAGCAACAAATTAATTACAATGGCTCCATATGAGCCAACTGGAAATGTATGGAGGGTTCAATATGAAAGAGTCATCATTCAGTTTAATAGAACAGATACAGAAGAATCATAGTAATGAAATATTTCAACAGTTAAATACTTACAATGAAATCTGTTACTATGTAACTAGTTAAGAATCAGTGTGCACAGCTTTACCATTCTACTTTGTTTTTCTGGCCCCTGCTTCAGACCTCTACTACAGTGGTTGCTCTGCCTCCATCAAATTTTTATGGCCATTTCTCTAACATGGAAACAAATGCCACAGCCCTGAGTTATAGGGCGGTAGCCTACAGAGCAGGAAGTAGCTGATTTTCCCTCCTGGGTGTCTTAAGACAGAGCAAAGCTACCTTTTTACAACATTGCAATTTGCACTCTGGGAAGGGAGGAGGTAATAAAAGGTTATTTAATCAAGCAAAGAAATTCACACCCATTTTCTCATTTTGTTTAGCTCTTGAATTTTGTGCATGTGCAATTTTAACATAATTTCAGCCAGAAGAATTCTGTGAGCTGCAGCAAAATGCCTTTCTGCCCTTCCTTCCTTCTTTCTCATAAGCTGCCTCATGGCACCACAGGGTGCCATGGGCAAAGTCACCACAGGGTGCCATGGGCAAAGTCACGATGACTTCTGTTTGCTTGGCCAGTTCTATTTCTATCTATCGAACCCCTCTGCTTCATTCTGGACCAGGAAGTTTGCTGCTCACAGTCCTAGGTAAACGCAGCCTTCTGCTGTAGACTCTTCTCTGCCTTCTCATTGCAAGTGAAAATCAGATACATGAGTCCTCTCCCACCAAAAAAAGTCTGTATCTCTTCACACTTGTGTGATTTCTGTTGGTCAGATTTTTCACTGCTCTGTCAAAGTACATGACTTGAGAAGAAAGATTTATTTTGGATCATGGTTCAAGGGTACACAGTTGCTGAGCCCCGTCAGCCAAGATTATGGGGGAGAGGTAGATAACAGAGATGAGTCACGGTGCCCAGGAAATGCAGAAAAGGACAAGGTACAGCCTCCAATGAAAACCTTCTCCAGTGACTTACTTCCTCCAATTATATCTCAGTTTTTATTTTTCACCAGCTAACTCCTAATAATGCTGATTAGAATATGAGCCCATCAAAAGACACATAATCCACTTGTTATAGCCAATCACTCCCTGAAAGTCATTCAGTTACCAACCAAGTGACAAATACAGGAGCCTGTAAGAGACATTTCATAAGCTGTAATGTGTTAGTAACCACTACAATGGTCCTCAATGACCGGCACCTTTTGATATTTGTGGTTTTCTATCATTTAGTAAGAACTCACTAATTCGCTTTTAACCTAAGCACGTTTCTTTCAGTCAAGATTTAAGAAGACTGAGCCTCGCTTGTCTCAGGTGAGCTCTGCTGCTCTTCCCAGAATCCTTCCTGGAGGATCCAGATGTCACAGAGAAGTCCACTGGATTTCTTGGGGGGTCTACTAAGTAAGGGAGCAAGGATGGGACAAGGAGACACCCTGCAAGTGGCTCTCAGGCCTTTGGATAAGACTTCGGCTATCATCAGAAAGTGAACCAAGGAGATCCCCAAGTTGAAGACCCAAGTAAAGCCGTACTCGGGTTACTGACCCAGAGGATAAAGAATTCCATCTATCATGTTCAGCTACTAAGTTCTGAGATACATTTATTACACAGCAATAAATAACTAATACAACTTCCCAGCCAGAGACATTGATGGTCACAACAAAGCTGTCACCTGTTATTTAGATCCCTCATATCCAAAGACTCCCAATTCTTGAGGATGTAACCCAGATGACCTAAACAAATGCACACGGCTGGAAAATTGAACACTAACCTCATGGAAAACAGACTGATGGTCAAAAATTGTGAGAGAACATAAGAACTCAGAGGCGGTCTTAGCACATCAAAAACTCTGGAGGCTGAAGAGATGGCTTCGCAGTTAAGAACACTGACTGCTCTTCCAGAGGTCCTGAGTTCATCTCCCAGCAACCACATGGTGGCTCACAACCATCTATAATGGGATCTGATGTCATCTTCTGGTGTGTCTGAAGACAGCTACAGTTTACTCATATAAATATGATTTTAAGAAACAAAACAAAAACAAAACTCTGACTTTGACCACCACTGGCTACTTTTCCAGGTGACTAGGGTTTGACTCCCAGCACCCACATGAAAGCACACAACTGTCTATAACCTCAGATTCCGGGGATCTGGCGCTGTCTTCTGGCCACTACAGGTACTGCAAGCATGTAGTGTAGCTGATAGACAAGCATAACACAAATAAAAATGAATATAATTTAAAAGGCAATTCAAACCCAATTCATATAAGACAAGGGTATTGTGTTGTTTTGTGATGTGCTTCCCAACACAGAGCAGATACCTGAGTATAGAGAAATTTTATAGAGAAATTCAATATGGAATGAGATGGTTCCCATGTCACCAATTCAAAGACCATGGAGCCCTGCAATCACCCTCACTGAAGTTTCCAAGATTAGGGGTTACATCATCTCTTCTGGCCATGTACTTGGAGTAATTCTGAATTGCTATGTGTCTCTGTCTCCTATGACCCATGTTAAACAGCTTTACTAAGCCTCGTCACTCTATCTGTAATACGCAGCTGCTAAAAATGCCTACTTCAGTGAGACCCATGGGTACTTTTGGTACAATACCTAGGACAGGAGAGACTCTATAAACAATATGACAATTCACTTCTAAGCCAGGGCTGACATCTCAGTGTTTCAATCCTGTCCTTCACAACTGCACAGAGGTCCTCACTGGGACAGTGCACCATCAGGGTGATGTAAGTCTACTCTCATGTGACAGTGACAGGCTTCATTTTGTCTGTATCAGCCACACCTACCTTAACCTTCCCCGGGTCCAGACTGCAGATGGGGCACACAATTTCCAAAGTTGTACAAGCCTTGCAAGAAATATCGGGTTTGTTTGCTGACAATTAACACCCATGACGCCACACAATGTTTCCACATCCTTACAACTAGCACACAGTTTAGTCAACCTATGAGATAGGTCGGTCCTTCTTACCTAGACAAAGACCAAGATAGAGCAAAAGCCAGGCTGAACACTCTCAACATTTACGTAAGACTTGTGAATCAAAGCTGTAAACCTGTACTGACCCTCCTGCTCTGAGCACACTCTGGGGCAAGTTCGGAACCCATAGTTGCTGACTCGGTGCCTGGCCTGCTCACACACAGTACTCAGAAATGAACTGCCTTGTATTCAAACAGCACCTGCCTTTGTGTCTGCAAAAGTTAAGCTCAAGGAGAATCATGTACATTTGTGTCTACAAAAGTTAAGCTCAAGGAGTCATGTACATGACTCCTCGGAGTCTATGGTTTTCCTGCAAAGGAGTTGCATCCTGGGATATTGACCCTGACGTCATGAGGATCTGAGTCACAGCTGAGAGAGATTTTCATCCCAGAAATGTGACGTTATTGCAGACTGCGGGCAGCAGGCAGAGTTGAACGGGATGCAGCTTGGCCTCTGAGCAGACTTTATAGGACACTCAGCTAGCCTATGCACCCACTCTCGTTTGGAGGACAGGGATCGAAGTCACGAACTACAGATTCTGATTTAACAGCCAGAAGTTAGAGCTGGAGGATGCTCTGCCACCATGGCCGTCATAAGGCAATGAATCTGAGGTTGGACCTTGGGCTCACTGAGGGAAACAACACTAAACACCTAAATAGCAAGGCTTCAAAGTGGTATCCTTCAGAACTGTGCTAAGCCTTGGTAAGAATTCCACAGGAGCGTCTGTTATTGTTCCCATCACATAAACTGTAGGTCTGAGAGGGTAAGTATTTATCCACAACCTTTAGAAGAAATGATGGGCATTCAAGTCCAAGCACCTGTTTCTAGGCCTATGGTCTCAGCCATGGGACCAAACTGCCCCTCTGAGGAAGCCTTGAATGCATAATCTAAAGGAACAAATGGACTGACAAGTGTTAACAAGTTGGTGTTTTTATCTTCTTGGGTCTCATCCTCAAATCAAGAGGAAAATTTGTTCTTATGGATTACAAAGACCACCAGAGTCATTCTGAGAAATGAAACGCTTTTGTTTATACCTTTCTTTTTTTTAAACATCCTGCTCACTGCCCCTCTCCTGGTCACCCCCCAACACACACACACACACACACACACACACACACACACACAATCTTTTCCCCCATCTCCCTCCCCTTCCCCTCTGAGCAGGGGCACCCCCTGGTCATCCTCCCACCCTGGTACATCAAATCTCTGTGAGGCTAGGCACTTCCTCTCCCACTGAGACCAGACAAGGCAGCCTAGCTAGAAGAACATATCCCACACACAGGCTTTTGGGATAGCCCCCATTCCAGTTGTTGAGGATCCACATGAAGAAGCCAGCTGCACATCTACTACATATGTGCAGGGGGCCTAGGACCAGCCCGTGTATGTTCTTTGGTTGATGGTTCAGTCTGTGAGAGCCCCAAGTGACCACTCTGTAGAATTCCTATCCCTGTCTGGGGCTCAAAATCCTTCCTCCTATTCTTTCATAAGAGTCCCCAAGATCAATCTACTGTTTGGCTGTGTGTGTCTGCATCTGTCCAAGTCAGATGCTGGGTGGAGCCTCTCAGAGGACAGCCATACTAGACTCCTGTCTGGAAGCATAACAGAGCATCATTAATAAGTGTCAGGGATCAGTGCCATAAGAATGCATGGAAATCTTAGCAGCAGTCAGGGGTGAGGAGGTAGGGAGCATCTCCAGGAAGAGACAGAGACCTGGGATAAGAGAGGCATCCAAGAATCAATGAGGGTGACCTTACCTGTGACTCACTACACTGGGGATATGGAACATGAAGAAGCCACCTCCTCCAGGCAGGAACCCTAGTGGAGCGACAGAGACAGCAACTCACCCACAAAACTTTTGACCCCAAATTTATCCCGTCCACAAGAAACACACACACAGGGGATGGAGCAGAGACTGAGGGAATGGCCAACCAATAACTGTCCTAACCTGAGACCCATCCCATGGGCAAGCACTAATCCCTGACATTATTAATGATACTCTGTTTATACCAATTTTAAAACAAATTATTCCTGAGCTACATTCTCACTTAAGAAAGGTACTTACATAAACAGTGCCATATAATAAAACAGTAGAGTACATGGCTACAAATGACCCTCCAGACAATTCTCTTCTTTGTCAATACAAAATCCTATCTGCTGAACAACTGTACCACAGCCAATCATACATCTGAGACGGCGTCTTCCAAGTGCAGATCTAACGCTCAAGAATCTCTATAAACTTAATAACATTAATCTGAGGCAGATGGCTGAATGCCTTAGAAATCCCAAAACCTTCAGGGGATCCTGGATGGAAATTCCCTGGCTGGGTTTATAGTTTTTATCTCTGTATCAGAAAAATACCGCCACCACCTGGTGCTTCATTCTCTGCTACAATAGAAGCCTCTGCGAGCCATAAAATTAGGATCTGGACAGCGTTCTTGTTGCCAAAGTGACCCACATTAAAAACAAACAAACAAACAAAACCCAAAAAAATTCTGTTCTTAATTTGTATGTTTTTCATATAATTCCAACTGAAGTATTGAACAAATTTAGCTTTTATCCATATGGAGGTATTCCCATCTCTTGAGTATGCTCTTAAGTATATTCAGTGACACAAATGAAAAATATTAAAACACACAAGTCAAGTCTGGTGCATGCCTATAGTACCAGAAACACACACAATGCAAGAGAAACTCAGTCGACACAATGAGACTTTGTTTCTAAAAAATTAACTTAATATAATAAAAAATATATGAATTAAAAATGCCCAGGACCCATACTGAGCAGTGTGACCACTCATGAATTTTCACACCAGGGGGAAACACACATCATTCAACCATTATTCATGCATTATTTTATGCTGGGTATACAGAAATTATTTTCTATAAGAACATTTCCTTTGAATATCTCTCAACTATCATAGAGAAATGTATCATTCAACTCTTATTTATTTTTTCACTCTCTAACCTAACCATTGAGGGTGTGACATACAATGATTTTTAGAGTTAAAGGTCATGTTTCTTTGCAAAGCTGGTGGGCTGTCCCTCTTGCCCATGTAAGGCAAGTGCTCACCACTAGGCATCTGGTGTTCTGATAGTGCTTCTGTGGGCTTCTTATCACTTTGTAAGGAATGAGTGAGCACCAAGTACCCGAGCTCCAGTTTAAGCCTGTTCCCACAGTGCTCCCTGCTACCCTTTTTTTTACATGACCAAAATAACCAGGGACCAGCACCTACACAGAAATGAAAGAGTTCTAAAGAACTTAAAAACCCCCACTAATCAAGGGTGGTTATGATGAAGTTTTAAACCAAAAAACAGGTGCAACACGCCCAACAGGTGTGTGCGTTAGTTCACAACTCTGGTGACACTGGATAACTCAGAAATCCTAAAAAGACCCGGCAGATGCTAAAATGCCAAACCAGACGGTCAGCACTGCTCCAGAGACAGGAAGTCAGTCAGTCAGTCTGTCTGTCTGTCTGTCTGTCAAATTCACTGGGAGGACTGGGAAGCAGCAGTGAGTTGGAAGGAATCTACTTTGTCAGCCCATGTGTCTCTGTTTGGGTTACTGGGAGTGTGGTGAACATAGGAACTGCCTGTTACACTGAATGAAATTTCCAATAAAAGAAAGCCAAATGGGAAACATATGGGAATGTTAAAGAGGTGGGCCAAGCGAAGCAGAGTGAAGCAAAGTGACCTGGAATGTTTTAGACCCCATATGGACAGTCTTAATAAGATGCTTAAAATGACATCCTAGGGCCTGCAAATCCAAGCAAGCCCTTAAGTACGTTTACTCCTGGCCCCATGGACCCATTAGTGCCCAGCTTATACTATACCTCTTTAAAAAAACCTGACAATCACTCTTTAATTAAAGTACATTACAAACATAAGGCACAGTTTGAACAAAGAAAATGAACTCTCTCTTGGTAAAGTTATCCAGCTTCTGTTGTAACTGACTTTCCTCCTAAGCTGGGAGTTCATTAAAGAAAGTGAACTGCCCTTCTAACTTAAGGGATGAACAGTCTGCAAAGAGGGAGACTTTGCAGGGAGTGGACTAGTGATTGAAAGCCTGGGTGATGTACTCAGGACTGAAGTCAAGCCCAGTGACCTAGGAAAAGATCCTGATCAAATTCCTTCAACAAACTTAGACTCAAGTTCAGTGCAAAAACCTCCCTGCTAGGGAAAACGCTGGAGTAGATCTCCACATTTTTCTGACTGTTGGTAATCTATGAGAGCTGCATTTCCTAGTCACCAGTTTGTGAGTAGCTGGGGACCTATGATCAAGTAGCCAAAGAAATAGGTCGCTGCCAGTCGAATTCTACTTTGCAAGTTCAAGACCACCTGGAGCCTCTTGTCCTCTTGCTCAAGAACGAGTTCCACTGCTGGGATAGTGACTTCTCTCTCAACCTCGAAGATGAAGTTGAGCGAAGTCACTGTCCCCAGCCATTACCTATTTGATACACATATACTTGAGCTAGGAATCAGCAGGAGCAGCAGAAGCAGAAAGGTTAACAGAAAACACTGACATTTGGTTATTGCATTAGATGATACTGATGGACTACTTCATAGTCATAGAAACCAAAGGAAATACATTTTCTAACACTGCCCAGTGTGTCAAAAAAAAAAAAAAATAAGTACTCTGTCCTGACAGTCATAACATGGATCTATCTCTATGTATCTTCACATCATATGGAGAAAGAACACAAATATCAGTTACTATAATTCTTCTCTGTTCTTTCCAGATTTCCAATGAACATGGGGAGATGGCATTTGGCTCCTTTGGGGATTTAATAAAACAGAAAGGAAAACAAACAAACAAACAAACAAAAATGAAAAAAGATTGCCCTGTATGTAGTTCTGAGGCAGATAGAAAGGCAGGGAAAACTGGGAGACATGAGAAGAAAAAAAGGAACCCTTATCCAGGCATTTGGCTTAGATGTCTCACCTGCAGCAGGACAAGAATTCCACAATCACCACTGTTCAAGGCCCTCTCCTTCCTGCCTCAATCCCTATAGATTGCTCGGAATCTCAGTGGAAATCTCATTTACAGGGAAAGGATATCCCCAGTGTAGCCCTAGCCTTATCAGATTCCAACTCCATCCAAGGCAACTCTGTTATCAAAAGAGAAAA
The DNA here is from genome assembly GCA_902729485.2 of Mus minutoides. Lineage (NCBI taxonomy): Eukaryota > Metazoa > Chordata > Mammalia > Rodentia > Muridae > Mus > Mus minutoides. The sequence continues at coordinate 734,188 of LR750148.1, read as the reverse complement.
GGAGAGAGAGAGATTTCTTGGCAACCTTTAGAGATATAAAGTAAAAGTTGCCAAAAGGACTGTGCTAATGCTGAAACAGTTAACTGTTCACTATCCCAAAGAAGCCAGAGTCCACATTTGGGTGGGACAAGCTTTCTGGCACTCTCCCACAGACAGCACATACTGGCCTTCACACTGTCTGAGTAGCTATCTTTTAAGCCTATATTGAAAATGAGCAACCTGGTTTCACTAAAATGGCTAGCCTAGCCCTAATTCTTTCTGTTGAAGCCAGTGATCCCTCTGAGTTGAGGTCTCTGAAAGCTGAAGGAAAGTTCTCAGGCTGCTGAGGGTAGCCATGCAGAGCTGTGTTTCTGTTCCCATTAACTCATCCTCAAAACTGACCAATTCTCTATACTGCTGAAAGGTAAGTTATTTTATTAGCTTGCAAAAAAAAGAAGAGCTACATATCAGAATTAGCTGATCAACAATCATTATTATAACTCCAGGGAGTATCATATTCCTCTGAATAACAGAAGTACAACAAGTCCTACCAAATTCATCTAAACAGGCTGCTTTTCAACTAAAATCATGCTAAACATTCCCATTTAGAAATGTGCTAAGATTTTCTTAGATCACGTTTGTGTCGTGCTCTAAAATGTAAATATAGGCCTTTTCTGTTTGCATTATGCAAATGAGAATGACCAAAAAGTCACATTTTGCAGAAAACTTAGGTAGCTTCAGCACTGAACATCCTGCTAACTGAAGAAACCTCTTAGCATTCCAAGCAAACACACTCCCAGACTGTTCTGGACTGTCCAGAATTTATTCTCTAACTGTCTAGAGTTTCGAACCGAAAGCCCCACGTCTCAGACACACCGTCAAACCAGTACTGCTGGTCTTAGTAATGCAAAGACATGCTCAGAGTGTCAAGATAAGAAAGACACATCTTCCTTCCAGAGTGTAAAGATAGAAGGGAGGGACATTACATCATCTGAGAGAGTCTTCCATTAAAACCAAGATAAGAAATAATATACGATATAAACTCTGGATGAACTTTTAGAGCCAAACTAAAGCTGTCAAAGTAACTTTGAGTTTTTGTCTTTTGTTTTTATAGGAATATGGCAGATGATATGGCCGATCCAACCTTACAGACTGCACCCTTCATTCCTCTTACCTGCAGTGTGAACCTAGAACAAGACCAGCCATTAACCTCCCTAGGCTTTTTAAAACACAACAGAGCTGGAGAGATGGCTCAGCGGTTAAGAGGTCCTGAGTTCAGTTCCCAGCAAACCACATGGTGGCTCACAACCATCTGTAACAGGATCTGATCTCCTCTTCTCTAGTGTGTCTGAAGAAACTTGCAGCATATTCACATATATTAAACAAACAAATAAATAAATATTAGAAAAAAACTCCTTTTCCTCCCTCTCCTTCCGTGTGTTCATGGCCAGCCTCTACCTCTCTACTCTCTCCCTGCCTTTTTCTGCCTCTCCTACTCTCTTGACTCCCCTCCCATGCCCTGAATAAACTCTATTCTATACTAAAAAAAAAAAAAAAAAAACTCGCAAAACAACAACAAAAAACCATCACATTGGAAAGCAGAGAATATGCTGGGTACCTGAAGTTTATGCAGAGAAAATACTTCCTATATATTGTTTGATTAAACGAGTGATCTGGTCTCTGAGCTTTATTATACAACATTTTTGTCATGGGAATTCCCAAAGAATAGCACACACACTCACACGTGTGCATGCACATGGGCAGCACATGTGCACACGCGTGCACACACACACACACACACACACACACACACACACACACACACACCTGTTTTTTCATCTTTGAAAGCTTGGAAAACATATCTATCAGAAGAAAAAACTGCATGTTTTCTGTCACAGACAAAGAGAGATGATTGACAGGGATGCAGCTGAGCAAAGGCTGAATCTTATGGGCGGGCTCTTACAGGGGATGACAGGGAACATGCTGAGCTAAGTGTGAAGGGCGACAGAGCACCTCGGGTAGGGTAGGCTGGTGGTGTGCTTCCAGCTGGAGTAGCTAAGAACCCACACTGGAAATGAGTTCTGGGACCAGTGACTCCTATACCAGCCCTCCCGTCTGGTCCTATCATGGGTGAAAAACTTGCCCAAGGAAATCCTCTTGGAAAGTGCTGGATAATCACACAGGCAGATAGTGACAGAAACAGGAGGACCATTGTCTAAGATAAGCTCCCTGAACACCAAGAGATTTCAGTCTAGCCAGAAATAAAGAGGGCGCTGATCAAATACAGCAAACTTGTTACCAAAGGACACCAAGTGCGGAATTCTATCTAAAATGGTAAAACATAACACACTAGATAGTGTCTGTGTATACACCTCCATGCACCACTTTTAATGGTAAAAGACACTTTGTACTAAAGAAAGCATTAGAAAAGACTTGTGTGGCTACTCAGAGATTTCCCACCAGCATCTTCTGTTGATACATAGCTTGAGATTTAGAGACAAGTTTCCATATTTTCGCTCTAGTCTATTCCAACCCAATGTAGTTAACAGCTTCAGGAACTGTGAACATGACTTTAGTGTGTGTTATGACTAGATCTACTAGGGTATGTTTAATGCACTGACGAGTGAGCTCCTGGCAGGGCCAATCTCATTCTTCTGTGCTTACTCTGTGCTGATAAAAAAAAAATGCATGCGAGTTTCATTCCTCAAATACTTCAACACTCAAAGTCTAAAACACACACCACACCTTTTACCACCTGCTGGGTGGTTTCTGGTACATTAAGGCCTTACCCTCTTTGTTTTACATCTACTGAACTCCCAGGCAGCCTGAAGTTAAGAGAAACATGAGATGGATTTTTGGACCAGTAAATAAACCTTTAAGGTGTATCAGAAAGGGATGGGTGAATGAGATGGGGAAGCTGTCTCCAGCTACACAGGACCCCAGTTTATTTAATTGTTTAAAGTGCTTTCCCTCTGCTAGACACCCATTTCACTGCTGACACTAAAACTGAAAATCCCTTCAGAGCAAATGGGTTGTCACTATTAAGACCCATCCAAAGTGCCCGTGACAAAAACATATTGGTTCTGAGCCAATTCTAGCCTGTTACTTGAAACATATTGCAGAGGAAACAAACAAAAATAAACAGGAAAACCTAATCCCAAGAAGTTCCTTCCTTCCACACAGGGACTTAACAATGGCGGTCACCTAGTCCCTGCACATACAAGCCAGAGGATGCTTGAAAGAAAGATTAAACAGTGATCTGTAAACACCTCTGCTCTAAAAAGTTCAAGAATCTTACACCAGTAGCTTTAGCACTGTTATAACCCCATTACCGAAATAAATTGCCCATCAAGATAAGTAAGAGTGGTTCTTAAAACCAGACTTTGAAGATGTATACAACACAACACAGACAGAAACACACACACCCCTCCAAATATATAATTCTCCAACATAACTCACAAAGAACCTAGACACTGTTCTTTTCTTTCTTTTTTTTTTTTTTGTTGTTTTTTTGTTTTTTTGTTTTTTGTTTTTTTGTTTTTTGAGACAGGGTTTCTCTGTGTAGCCCTGGCTGTCCTGGAACTCACTTTGTAGACCAGGCTGGCCTTGAACTCAGAAATCCGCCTGCCTCTGCCTCTCAACTGATGGGATTAAAGACGTGCGCCACCACTGCCCGGCCTAGACACTGTTCTTAAAGACAGGACTCTATGGGGCTACTGTTTCCCATAGTGCCCTTCCCAGGGGATGCTTAGCCAAGGAGTTTTGTAACCAAATGAAAGCAGGCCTCACTGTCCTATTACCTGGTCCCTCTGTTCAAATCAGGATCTATACACCATCCAGGGTGCCATGACAGTTAGCCACACAGATGAAAAATCTGGAAATAGCTATTTCAAGTTCAGGACCAGAAAGAGAAGTATGGCACCTCAGAGGTAGAATCTTCATCCTCAGATCATGCCAACTCCAGGACATGCCCAGAAAAGCAGCGGATAAGCATGGCATCAGCTATCACTGGAGGGCATGCCAGGCTGAAAGGAGAAAGGTGATCACTCTGGGTTAATACCTAAAACGGTAAGATCAGCACAGCTTGTGGCAGACTTGTGACAAGCCTGCCCAGTCCTCACTTCCTCTTGGAATATCAGTATCACTGAGAGAAAGCATGCCCAGAGGAAAGAAGGTTGAGTCCTGTCCTAACCTCCCCTACAAGAGGTCAAGCAGAGATACACCAGGGAAGCTGCTGCTGGAGGAGAATCCCACGGGAGTGCTCGAAAAAGACTGCAGCTGTGGCCGGCCCTTACCACTCTTCTCTCCCTTCTCCCTCAGTGCACTCCATACCGGAGTCTCACCTTGCTTGATGAGAACAGAATTACTGCTTAGGGGTGGTAGAACACACATGTGGGTTAGGTGTCCCAGGTTACCTTCGTCCAGGGTTTTCCTTTTTTAGGACAAAAGTAAGTCTTGCTTGGTCCACTCTTTGGCTCCTCTATGGTCTCCTCCCAGGATAAATCCTAACAGCCACAGAGCCCACTGAGTATCTAGGACAGGCCAGAGTACTGAAACAGGAAGCAGTGAGAACATGCTATTGCAAACACCCGAGGCTCTGGACCCTCAGATGCGGGTGTGATGATCTCTGGCTCTGCCAAAGACTGGTGAGTAGGCTCACTGGGCAAACTCCTTATCTGGAGGGCCTCAGTTCCCCCAGACTGGAAGTGAGGCCAAAACTCCAAGGACTGGGATGGGATGTTAGTGTATCCAGGGAGCACTTGACATACAGCCTACAGGATGGATTCTGCCAAAGACGCCATCACAAAGAGGAACTTGTGTGGTCTAGAAGATGGAAAAACCTGGGTAATGTCTGCTTTGGGACCTACAGAAAGAGATCACTGCACTAAGTAACTGGGGGGAGAGGTAATTAAATAAATGAAGTCAGAAGGGGCAGATGGCACGGAGAAAATTAGGAAAACTAAACTCCGATATCCCTGATCCATGTGGTACACTGGCATGGCTAAGGAAAAGAAGGACAGCCGGGCACATGCATAATTAAGGCCTTTCCTTCATTTACTGTGTTTTTTTTTTTTTTTAACCAGAACACTCCCTCACTAGCTTATATTACCAGAGTCACTGGGAGCAGGCTCTGTCCTGAAATCTTGTAGTAAGCACACAGAGACATAGACTCCCACATATGCATACACATACATTCACACACAACAGGGTCTGGCTATCTCTAGTACTCCTCAGCAGAACCAGGGATAAAGAATATTTCTGATCTGAATTGTCCTATACAGTAGCCACAAATGGCTACTGAACACTTGAAATGTTACTGCAACGCAACCTGGGATTTTCTGGATTATATGTCATTTGAACAAATCTATGTTTCTGTTTAGATGGCCACATTGGGCTAATGGCTACCACAATAGATAGGGAATCTATTTCAATGGGGTGTCCTGGATAGGACCCTTGGGTTGGGCAACAAGAAGAAAGCAGAGGAGACTCCAGAAGAGTGAATGTAGACCTTACCCAAATGTTCCTCTATACACACAGAGCTTTCTGTGCTAATCCAAAATTTGGTGTTTCCATTTCTACTGATTTCCTCAGGGTACATGCTTTCCTTAGGGGACAAAAAAATATTTACTTACAAGTGAATGGCAGATGATAAAAAGCACTAAAATTCCTGTTGGATCAATTGTGTACCAGACCACCATGGGTTAGAGTGAGTAATCTTGGCAGGTGTCTGAACCAATCTGATACACATGGCATACTGCCTGATGGGATGTCCCTCCCACACTTTTCCTGCACAAAGGCCAGCAAGGTCACCTTCACATCAGACAACAGATGACAGCAAGCTAGACTTCACTCCATACGACCCAGACACACTTTGGTTGAGCATGCTCAGTGCCACATCTCAATGTCAACAGTACTTGTTCAAGAGATCAGCATGCCAACTCAATATGTGTGCCTGGGACAGACGAGTTGAGAGCTAAAGGTCTGTGCCTTCTGTATAATGTTGTAACAATACCCCCTCACTTGAACAAGTACCACCAAGAAACAGCAGCAGACTCTCCAGGAGAGTTTCTGTGTATGCTCAAGTTTATGAGATGCAGTAGAGAGGGGAAGCGCCAACACATACAGATCTGGACTTCATTTTGCCTCAACTCATGCCATATTAGACACTGTCTACCCTACCACATACACCAGCATTTCACGAAAGCCAACATTCTGCAAGAGCCCTGTTTACTCAACAGGAATTTATGAGCCCAGCAGCGGCAATGGGGCTTAGCACGGCTGCATGTGCGTAGGCTCCACCTGGCACACATGCAGCACTTGTTTCCTAAGTGCCAGGGCCTTGGTTTATGAGGTCATCAGCCAGCCATGGTCAGCAGTGTTCAGAACAGGAAACAACTAGTCTTTATGACGACTGGCAAGCAGGTTCCTGGAGGAAGAAGCCAGAGAGGAGAACCCAAAATCCAAGTCCACTTTAGAGGTGATGCCAAGTCACCTGATATCAGACATATCCTATTTTCCACATTAAGAACTTAAAATTTTATGAAATCCTGTTAATTATCACCCTATAATTGTTTGCAAATCAAGAATACTCTCATAGCTATTCTCCAATTCACACCTAGTAATCCATATGTGACTCTAGCCAGAGCAGATCCAAACCACTTTCGAATGGCATGCAACAGCTGGAGTCCAGGTCACAGAGTTGAAATTCAAATGGCTCTCAGGATGCTAGTGGGGAGTGGTGTTAAAGGGTGAAAGGGTTGGCCATGAAGAGTGTGGAGGATTTGGTGGTGATGGTGGCTTTCTCTTTTCTTTTTCTTTTCCTTTCTGTTCTTTTCTTTTTTTTTTTTTTTTTTGGTTTGTTTTAAGTTTTTAAATCTAGTATTTTGCTCTGAGAAAACCTTAAAAAATAAATAAACCTTAGATGCTGTTGAAAGAGTAGTACGTAACCAAAGACAAAATAGAGTCCCTTGTGTCAGGGGGGAAAGTGAACCTTTAAAATAAAAATACCGATGGCTCTAGGTACTGGCAAGCCTTTCCTGGAACAATCACAGAATAGCCAACGCCCTCTGAATATCTCTGTGAAATGTCTCAATGCCCCAGGAGGTTGCCTAAGGTAGCACATGACNCACACACACACACCTTGGTTATTTACATGTGGTAGGATGGAAAGGAAACAGGAAAGGCACAAATAGGTCTGACGATACAACATTCAAGTGACTAAACAGAGACTTGTGAAAACCTAGTATTTCCAACAATACTAATTCTAAAATGGTGTTTACAAGTATAATGCTTTAAGAGTCACCTACGCATAAATGTAATCATCACCACCAAACTGAAATTCAGGACCCTGAGACGTTTCCAGATGACTTCGGAAGGGACTCACTGCTCAAATGTTTTACAGAGCAATGCCTTGTGGTTAGACGGTGTGGTGCCCCAGTCTGCCATTCCAGACACAAGCTAGTTGTTATGGAGACAACACATCAATGGGTCCCAGCTGCACTCAACTAATTTTTAATCTTGTAGATTTTGCTGCTCTGGCTGGCTGGGTAATGCCATTAATAAATTAGAAAAGAGGAGACTCAGGATTTTCAAAGTCCTAATAAGGATAACTAAATCACTGCATCTTCCCTACAGGAATTACAAATTCTTTTACCTTCAATGCCATGCCACTCAGCATCTCTTCATCAGATGGAATTGCAAACATTTCTGTCTTGTGGGAAGAGGAAAGAGAAAGGGGAGTCCCACTGTAAGTGGAAACCTTCACTTAGTAAGGAAAGCACTCTGCATCTGGTTTTGTCGTCTCTGCAAGAAACTCATCAGTGATGGGCATGGGATGAAGCCTCACTGCCACTTCCAAAAAAAATGGTTTTTTTCCCAAATATCCAGCATCCAATCACATGAAAGCAGAAAGATATCAAAGCCCCCTTCCCCTTTGGTGTGTGCATTACTTCAGAGGTAATTCATCATCACCCCTGAATGAGCTAGCATCATTTTTGTCTATATCTAACACAAATATACCAGAGTCATTCAAATGACAGAGCAAGACATTATAACAAGGGAGCCTGCCCAGTGTGCACTTGTCTGAAATCCCAGCACTGGTGTGTGTGTGTGTGTGTGTGTGAGAGAGAGAGAGAGAGAGAGAGAGAAAGAGAGAGAGAGAGAGAGAGAGAGAAAGAGAGAGAGAGAGAGAGAGGAGGGAGACAAAGAGAGAGACAGACAGAGAGAGACACACACAGAGAGACACACAGAGAGAGAGAGGTGAGTATCATAGAGGCTGGGGGAAGAGGAAGAAAAATCAATCAGCATTAAATGCTCCATGCCAGCCACTACACCACGGTCTTTGAACATGAGGTTTTATTAAATTCCTTTGTCAGAATTGCAGACAAATGTATGTGCAGGCCGTCATCTTTATAGATAAGATGAAGACTGTGAGCAGCCGCAGAGCTGGTCAGAGCAGACACCAGGACTCATGGCACCATAGCTCAAACACGCCCCATGTTAATTTAAGAGAAGGAAAACTCCTAGGTCCTCTGGTACCCTGGAGGGATTTCTGTGCACACTTTTAACAAGAGCTCTGGGGATGCACCATGGTGATGGCATCCCCAGCCAGCTGCCAAAGATCAAGACCCACCCCCACCCCCACCCCCACCCCTCTAGGATTGTCTGCAGCATCCCTGGAAGAGAAACAGGATGTGGGTGTAAGCTTGGGGGAGTAGGCTGCCTCTTCTCCCACTTCTTGCAGCTCCTTGAGGAAGGCCATCCTTCATTGATTTAAATGTGTTTGACATGATAAAAATGTTTATTCTCTGAGCTGTTTCAAAGTAACTGACGATAGCCATTTCTTTCCCCCTCATTTTCCTATTATTTCTAGAGTAAATACAGAATTGCCCTTTAGTAAAGGGTTTATTTTCATCCATCAAAACAAAATAAAACATGAAAATACGGCAATGATCCTTACACTACCCAGTAATAGATATTTAAATCACCACACATTCATTAAGAACTGATATACAACTATAAAAAAACTGCTTTGGATCTTTCTTATATCCATCCCTGCTCCATAATTGTCTTCAGAGGTGTCCAAAGAGTCAGTGTCCTGAGGACCACTCTCCTGTGCTACAGACTCATAGAGCGGGTCTCTTTCAACATTCTTTCATATTCATTGGGATGATTATCTGACTGTCGCCTGTCTCTTGTACTAGGAGTAAATGAGAGGCAACAAAAAGACTTCTTTTAACTCTTAAATAGGTTAATGAATGAATGAACATAGAATAGAATAGGAAATGAGATGAAATATAAATACACTTATCAATAAAAAAATTATGCTTCACACCTTACAGCAAAATCCTATTAAAGGAAATTATTATGCCCACATGCCAATCTAAACATACATATACAGGGGCCTGTGAAAGATAGCTTGGGTGGTACACGCTAGGGAATGAGATCAATCCCTAGAATCTCCTAAAGATAGGAAGAAAGAACCAAGCTCACAAAGTTACCCTCTGACCTCCATGCATATACAGTGTCACGTGACAACAGGCATACAATAATAAAAATAAATCACACACACACACACACACACACACACACCCCCCAAAGCTTAGCACTTACCGACTTCTGTGAGCACGTGAGGAAGATGACTGGCTTGCTTGCTCTGCTACAAAGCCCATATCTGCCTCAAGTCTAGACTGTCCAGCATGCCCATCAACCGTGGAAGGGTGATCTACTGCGCATGCCAAGGGGCCTCATCAGCAAAGCTGCACATCAGAAGCAGACAAAATGGTTGTTTCCTTCCCATTTTCCAGCTTGCAGGGCTCCCTTTGCAGAAATAGCCCTGTCTTCTCCACTGCTTCTTTCCTCCAGGCTCTTCGGAGAAACACCAGGAGGCTTTTCATGGCTACTGACTGGAAACATTAGACTGACATGAGAATCCTTCCCAGAGACCCTGTCACCATCCAAATCAAAGTTAGACTCCCAATGAGGATTTTACTGAGGCTACAAATAGCAAAAGAAATAAATATTTTTACAGAAAAGGCCGTTAAGAGGTCACCATCATTGTAATGATAGCAACTCAGCAACATTCCTCTTGTCAATTGCCCAAGAAATTACGATATGCCAAAGGAGAGCACTTTGAAAACCTGTATTTTCATTTCTTTGTTAGTTAGTTTGTTTGTTTCATTTGTTTATAGTTTAAGACACCATCCCATATATCCTAAGCTTGCCTGGAACTCCTGGTAGAGCCAATGAATAACCCTGAACTTCTTATCTTCCTGCCTCTAACTCCCCAAGGCAAGGATTATGGGTATTCTCCACCAACACTAACTTAAGCTGGGGCTCAAACTCGGAAACTCATACATGCTAGGCAAGTGTTCTACCATCAAGTCACACTCACTAGCTTTTAAAACGATAAAAAACCATCAGCTTACATAGAAGCACATAAGTGAAATATTACAGAGAGAAAAAAAGCTTTAAAACACAATGCATGTGTTGATTTGATTTTTATAATGTAAATACATGTTTGCTGTGTAAAGACATAAACTATACACATGTATAAAATACATATCATAGAGTATACTCACACCACCACCATCACCACCAAGTAAAGAACTGCTATATAAAAACGAAGAAAAGAGGTTGGGAGGAACTTCTGGTAAGTGTCTCAGCTCCTTTTTCTTTCTTACTTTCTCTTTTCTTTTTCCTGGGGTGTGGAGTGGGGGAATGATATGTGTATTTAATTTTTTTTTAATGATTAACAAAGGAAGCAAACTGTCTTGGAATGTGGAAGAGAATCCAGGCCTAGCGCTCACCACCAGGCTTTGACCACCTTCCTCAGGTCCCATTTCACTCCTGACAGATCAGGAATGGCAGAAGTGTCTGGGGAGTGTGGGCTTCAAAACGAAGGAAGGAATTACAGACTCAGTAACCTGCCTGCCTGGTACTCTGGGTATCTCCTACTTAAACTCCTCCCCACCCCACCCCCACACCCCAGAGATCTACACTGTCTTCTGAGGTCAACTGTTTCCAAAGGCTGGGTGCCTCTATCTGATGGAGTAGACTAGCAAAACTCATGGCCAAGTGCAGAAAGGCCAGGTACCATCTTTAAAAATGTCACAAACAAACAACAACAACAAAAAATCATGTACCAAAATTAACCAGACCCAAAAACTATATAAACTCAATTAATTTCTATACAATTAGAGTGGACATTTGGAATGGAAGTTGCAAAAGTCCACACTGGATTTTGTACTTTCACTATCAAATATATTTTATGCACTAATCCTCCACAAAGGCAAAAACCCTCATGACAAGTAGCTCTCCATCCTCTTCCAATTCCTGCCCTCCATTCAGTTCTTTCTTGTTCCCTAAACCTTAGCCTTTCTTGCTCTCTTTTCTCCTTGTTACACTGCACCCAAACATACATTTGTTTATAGGCACACATATATGGTTGGCTAGAATTCTTTTACAAGATGTCGTTTTAAAGCAAACCTTTTCATGTTGTCCCCCAAAGAGGAATGCCTTCAGTTGCTGAAATGTGCCCTGGGGAGTTTCTCTGACACTCCCTAGCTTGGTCTCATCTGTGAAATCACAGTGCCTTGCTAGGCACAGCGAGGTAAAGGTGATACAAAACCTCAGCAAAATGGGAGCTTGAGTTTGAAGCCAGACTAGGGTACTCATCAAGACAGACGCTGTCATGAGTGTGTGGGTATTAAGGGTCTCGGGTAGGGAAGGTAGCACATTCAAAGTTAATTTTTCAATTAATGTTACTAGAAGAAGTGCATTGCTACTCATCTGCCTCAATCCAAACAGAATTTAAGAAAATACTTCAAAAGTCAATCAATTCTAAAAGTCTGCTGCATGACTGTCCTGAAATTTAAATGAGTTACGTACCCAGCGTACTCAGGGAGTCACCCAACCAAAGAGACCAGTCAGCTTTTACTCACACCAAGTGTCATCCCTACAACACAATCCCAGCGAACCAGGCGCTGGCACACTGTGGGCAGTGCTCTCCTTCCTGGAACTATCCCTGAAGAGCTCAGGTCCACGGGGCCATGTGTATCACCAGCCCAGCCATCTAAGAACCCTCTCTGCGGGGTTCCTTCTTCCCCACACCCCCAGGACCCCACCATACACTTTGTACTTTGTTGGAGGCTGAGGTGTGTCAGGTCAGAGAGGATGGTAACAGATGGTAGTTCCCAGAGCTCCTTGTCACCACTGATCTCTCAGGAACCCACAGCCAGTCTTGCCTGCTCTGTCATTTGCTTACAAGCCACCCTGCTGAGGAAACTCCCCAGGAGTTCTTCTGGTCCATATGCTGCTCTGTACTGTTGGCCCTGGGATGGGCAGAGGAAGTAAGGAGGCTGTGCTTTCCTTCCGATGGCAGGCCTTACTTCACCTGCCAGGGCTTGACTGCTACTGCAGCCCTCTTGCCAGTGGCTCTCACCAAACCTGCAGGCTTCCGTAAATCAACATCATGCTGGACATTTAAACATCAAGCACAGGAGACGAAAGCCACTCAGAACCCAGATGGTGACCCCTTTGGGTAAATGTGGATACTCTGTTTTCACTAAGGAGAAAACTACAGTTCTAGTAGTGGCCTGTACAATGTAGGGCACAGCCTGTGAGGGTGGGACTCTGAGGATGAAGCTTAAAGCGTTTCCTTAGCCATCTCCCAGGCAGACTGAGTATCCTGAAGGAAGGGCTCTGTGTCTCCCTCCATCAGTGGCAGAGCAGGGTATCTGACACCACACTTCCCTCCCTGGAGAGCTATGAAAAATGGCACTGTGCATGAGTGTGGAATTACTTCTCATGGGTTGACTAACTCCTGGCCAATGAGAGCAAAGGCAACAAGAGGACCTGATCTCCTATGCACTGCTGAAAAGACCCAGAAGGACTTCTTCGCTAAACGCATGGAAGAGTCTTTAATACAAGTGAGATATACATATAAAAGAAAATAGATGATTAACAAAGAAACCAAGCTCTATAGGGAAATGGAAGAGAATCCTGGGCTGGGACTGAGAAAAGTCAGTTGACCTAGGAGTTTACCTGACTCTTCAATAAAGCCTTCTGTGTCTACTCAATTCAATACTTCCACCTGCTATTCCCTTGTTATTTTCTGTCCTCTAATTTATTCCACTATATGTGTGCTCATGCAGAGGTGTGTGAGTGTATGCATGTGTGAGTGTGTGTGTACTCATTGACCTATGTGCGTGTGTGTGTGTGTGTGTGTGTGTGTGTGTGTGTGTGTGTGTGCAGGTGCAGGAGGCACACCTGCCTCAGAGCACATGTGGAGGTCAGAGACAACTTGCTGGAATAGCCTCTCTCCTTCCACTACACAGGCTCTAGGGATCTCAGATCATCAGACTCAGCAGCAAGCTTTCTTTAAAAGAGGGCTGGAGGCACAGGTGAGACCGAGAGGGATCAGGACTGCTTAGCACCATGGCTGTGTAAAGTCTTCCTGCAAATACCAGTAAAGAATCTACAGATGCTGCTGCCCACATTACTAAGTATCAGGGATCCTAAGATTGCCCAGCTTCCCTTTCCCCGTCTCCCCATGTCGTCGCTCTCCTGCTTAGATCACTATGAAACATGTCTGGCTACTCTGAGGACAGAAGTTGTCTACTTAGTCTACCCTATACGTGCAGGGATTCTCTTTTCTGTTTGTCTATCTGCCACACTTCTGCAATCAATAGATCAGTATAAACCTATCAGCATCCCGCCCCTACTAACAGTGGTGTAACATGGGGACATGTTACTGAACCCCAGGTGCCTTCTGCATTATAGTTTTGCTCTTATCCGTCCCCTAAGATCTCACATGTTGAAGGCTCAGTCACCAGCCCAGCATGTTCCAGGGTGGGGGGTCTTTGAGCAGACCAGAGAGGTATGACCTTATTAATGGGGGGTTCTGCCGGTAGTTTCCTAACTTGATAAGTTATTGAGAAGTGGTGGAAACTGGAGGTGACGGAGCAGGCTGTGGTGCTGTACCACCTCTTCTCTGCCTCCTCAGGCCCCTCCCCTTTGCATCCACAGGCCCCTCCCCTTTGCATCCTCAGACCAGATGCCAGATAGCTGGCACTAGGCACTCAACCTCTCCTTTCTAATCACAGACTCAAAGCAACTAGGACAAGCAACCATGCTCCTCAATCGGTGCAGCCATGGCCCAAAAGAAGTCCCCTAGCTTTTAATGTTCCGCCGCAGCAACAGGAAGACAACACATAAGCCTCCTAACTGGCAAACTGAAAATAACAGTGCATGGCGGGCTGTCGTGAAGATAAGGCCTGATGGCTATGTGGGCACAGTGGCTGCCACTCACCAGACCCCAAGAGGTCTTCACTGTGCCTTTCAGTCAATGCTTTGCCTGCTAAAGAATGGGCTCAGACCCAGCTTCACACACAGGTGAGGACCATGTTTCCTGGAGTAGAAACACACTCCCTTAAGGTGAAACTGCTAAGGATGGGACTGAAGCTGGAGTTTGAATCCACACGAACCATCAGGCCCTAAACTGCATGGTCTCCGACTCCCCCTCTCCACATCCATCCCTCTCAGCCTTAAACACACAGTGGCCAGCTCCCTGCTCCACTCTGTCTCCATAAAGATCTTTTTCCATTTCCTGTCCCCAGTCTACACATACCAGAGACTACAAACTGGGAGTACAGAGCTCATAGACCGATACAAGCTAGATAGGATCAAAAATTAGAACCAGGGACGGGAGAAAGCTGTCAGTAAAAAGCACTTGATGCAAGCATGAGAACCTGAGTCGGGTTGGATCCCCAGAACCTCAGTAAAGGCTGGGTTGGTGATACACTGGGGATGCAGAGACTGGAGGATCCCTGGAGCCTAGTAGCTGACTCTGTGAGCTTCAAGCCAAGCTTGCAGAATGATACCCAAGCCTTTTCTCTGGCCCCCATACATGTATGTGCACACATGTACACCTGCCTGCATCCACACAAACAATATATACAAATATGCACACAAAAGAGAAACACACATCCATATCAGAACCCATTTGGCAGCACCTTCTAAAGTCCAACAGACACCTATTCTAAGGCCTAGGTTCCCTACACTCACACACACACACACACACACACACACACACACACACAGAGAGAGAGAGAGAGAGAGAGAGGAAAGGAATATGGAATATGTTCTAAAAAAAATACTAGGAAAAAACAAGGAGTCTTTAATGAAAAGACATCTGAGTTATAAAGTACCCAGCTACCTAAAAACAGGAAGAAAAAAAAACATATAACATGATCACAAAGTGGAATATTACACAGTCAATAAAAAGAACTACTGATTCGCTCAAAATGAAGGTATCCTCTAAACATAAAAAAGTCAACCTAACATAAAAGAGTACATATTATAGTTATTTCTAATTAAAAATCATAAGCAGGCAAGACACATGTACAGTGATAACAGTAAAAGTCAGGCCAGTGCTAAGGCCAGGGGACACTGAAAACACTTCCAGTGATCCACAGCTCCCTCTGGTGGTAGTTACAGAGAAGACGCTGGTTAAAATGTCAAGCTGTATTTTTATTAAAGTACTTTACGTACTTTAAGTATTTTTTTAATTCAATTTTTGGAAGAACAAAGGCATTCAAAACATCAAACTGGGATAGCAGCCAAGATGGCAAGCTTTGCTGCTGTCCACAGGCAAAGTGCTGACTTGCCTTCTGCCTGAGCCCGAGCCAACCTTGTGTCTAGGGATGGGAAGTTTGGATCAGGTGCATCTGCTGTGGTAAGGCCCCACAACGAACCTTGAGGCCAGCAGAAATATGTGGTTAACTCTCAGAGACGCTCATTCATTCCACACACACTGTCCTGGGCTGACTTCAGCATTAATCACCGCTGAGTTGTATTCTCTGGCTCATCTGGTGGTTCTTAGTTGAGATATTATGCTTCCACTTTAGCAGAACCAAAATGCATCCCTCCAAACGTTCACACTCTGCTCACCAAGGCTTCAGATTAACAGGAAGGGGTTAGGGACCATGCACGGAATTATTATAAGGGTTCGCTACAATCTCAGTGGCCCACACTCGGTGGGAGAGGGATGTGCACACTGGAGAGTGCTGGCAGTCTGAACCCTCACAGTGCCAGGCATGAGTGGTCCGCGCCCACAATCCCACCATTCAGGGGCTAACCGAAGCAGGAGGACCTTATGGGCTGCACGATGAGTTTCACACGCACCTAAGCTGCACAAGGAGATCTTGCATTAGCAAATGAAACAAGGGCTAAGAAGATTTCCTGGGCAAAGAAAGCACAGACAGGAAACTCCCAGAAGCTCTTGGGCCAGCAAGCCAAGCCTACACAACAGTGAACAAAACAGACCATGTATCAAACAAGGCAGAAGGCAAGGACGGCACAGGAAGCTGCCCCGGAACCCTCACCTGAGTATCATGCAAACATAGGCCTGCACTCATTCCTCTCTCGCCACATGGTCATGCATGTATGTATTGGTGCATGTGCATGTATGTAAAATACAGAAGGAGAGGGAAGGAGGAAGGGAGGAAGAAGGAAGAGGGAAGGAGTAAGGTGTGTGTGTGTGTGTGTGTGTGTGTGAGAGAGAGAGAGAGAGAGAGAGAGAGAGAGAGAGAGAGAACACAAAACCAAGCACTGTTCTCATTTACTGTGGTGGTTTGAATAGGAATGGCCCCCCAAAGACTCAAGTGTCTGAATGCTTGTCCCAGAGGGTTTGATACTATTAGGAGGTGTGTCCTTGTTGGAATAGGTGTGGCCCGATTGGAGGAAGTGTGTCACTGTGGGGGTGGGCTTTGCCAGTCTTCTCCTGACTGATGTAAAACTTTTGGCTCCTTCTCCAGCACCATGTCTGCCTGGACACTGCCCTGATTCCTGCCATGATGATAATAGAATGAACCTCTGAGCCTGTAACCCAGCCCCAATTAAATGTTGTCCTTTATAAGAGTTGCCTTGGTCATGGTGTCTCCTAATGGCAATGAAAACCTAACTAAGTCACTTACTCTGTAGGGACGGGCTCACCCCCCTGGTGAAGGCATCTATCTCCTCTGGGATTCTCTGGAGGACTAGGTTTTCTCCTCCAACTCTAATACTCTCCGACGCTTAAAAACGAGTTACAGATTAGTAACCAGTATGACAACAATAAGAGAGAAAACGAAATTGCTAAGAGACTGACTCATTAGACTTGGTCACTGGTTTGCCTTTGCCTACCAATCCACAGGGGGAAGAAAGGCAGAGGAAGCAAACGTGGGTGTTTGGAGCTTTAAGAAAATGAACACTTGGGCTTAGGATGTAGGTCAACAGTAGAACACCTCGCTAACACATATCAAGCCACAGTTCCATTAGCAGCAGGAGTATTCAAGAGCGTGTGTGCGTGTGTGGACATGCATGTGCACACACACACACACACACACACACACACACACACACACACACGCGCGCGAGTCTATGCACACTTTCATAGGTTTTTTTTTCCACATCCACCCAGGGTCCAACTCCCCAGAGATGGCCCCATGAGAATCCAGCTGCAAGCAGGCTCCCACTGGAAAGAAGGACTCTCAGCCCACTCACCTACTGTAAGATGTGGAGAACATACAGAAGTCCTCCCACTGAAACAGCTCTGCATCCTCAACTGACAGTAAGAAGCAGAAGGTTTTCAATCACGTGCAAAACACAGGGCTGGGCCATAGTTTCCAGCACCATCTCTGTCAGAGGCTTCAGGCCTCAAGCCAAAAGTTTGATATAAATAAGAAGGCAGAGCCATTCTTTATATATCAAATCAAGGAAAAATGAATTTTCTCCCATCATCCAGTGTTTATTATATTCTAAGATGAGAAGAGAAATGAAAGACAAAACACACAAGAAACTGGGCAGGTAGGACTCCCACCAGGACCTGAGTTCCTGACACTATAGCCTACCCATCAAAGCTGTTGACCTGTTTACAAACCAACCAAAGCCTGGTCCTGTCCACAGCTCTAAGGAGGCTGCCAGGACTGATTTAAGGACAGCTGTTTTGTCTATGAAACTGACAGGGTAGTGGAGCAGCTAGAGGTGGGAAGAGCTTTTTGCATGGGGCAGTTCTCCTGGGCTGTCATCATTCAGGCTGTCTGTCTGCTTTCTTTGCCCCAGTTGGAGTTCTGTCTCCAAGGTGTTGGGATCAGTCATCATGAGCCTTGCTGAGCAATGGCTGCTATTGCTATGCCAGCAATCTACCTTTAAAAAAACTATACTGATAAACAAGAGAATCCCCAGCAGACAGGTTGCAGCCTAATTGGGATGAGTCATCTCACAGAGCACCCAGGACTTGTGCTGAAATGCTCCTCAAAAATTTCTCAACTTGTTGATGTAAAACCATAAACGAAGAAGGAACCAAAGAACACTGGGTCTCAGGATACCAGGGGAAACCTTGAGAAGCAATCATTGCTGTGGCACTTCCTTGAGAACAGAAAAAGCCAGCCCACTGGCACCTACAGTAAGTGGGATGGAAGGAGAGAGCCTGCAGAAAAAGCCATGGTCCTCTCTAAAGGAGGGTCGCAGCCTTGTGTAAAGTAACGACATTACTTTTGACACAAACGTTACAGGCACTAAGGGACATCTTGCCCAAAGGTTTGCTAACATAACAACTCCAGAAAACCAAGCTATCTGTGTCCCAATACCAGCTCCCTACACCCTGGCTGGGTGTCCAACAAACAAAAATGTAAACCTCCACAAGCTCAGAAACATTTGTAAACTGATGGTAACAGTGTAGGAATCCCTACAACTCAAATGTGCACCTGCACATAGTACAGAATCAAATGCGCTGCCAGCCTGTTACAGTGTTTTCAAGAACAGCCCCCCCACCCCCCACCCCGCATACTCCATGTTCGAATACTCAGTCCCAAGTTGGTGGGATTGTTTTGGAAGAATTAGGAGGTGTGGCCTTGCTGGAGGAGACGTGTCACTGGATGTGGGCTTTGAGTTTTCCCAGTGTGTTCTTCAGTATCTATGGATCAGAATATGTGCTCTATGCTCCTTGCTTCCCACCATGATGGTCATGGACTCCTAGACCTCTGGAACGATAAGAGCCAAATAAACCCTTGCTTCTTCTATCAGTTGCATTGGCCATGGTGTTTTATCACGAGAATAAAAAGTAATTAAGATAGGTGGTGTCTTAGTCAAGGTTTCTATTCCTGCACAAACATCATACCAAGAAATAAGTTGGGGAGGAAAGGGTTTATTTGGCTTACACTTCCACACTGCTGTTCATCACCAAGGAAGTCAGGACTGGAACTCAAGCAGGTCAGGAAGCAGGAGCTGATGCAGAAATCATGGAGGGATGTTCCTTACTGGCTTGCTTCCCCTGGCTTGCTCAGCCTGCTCTCTTATAGAACCCAAGACTGCCAGCCCAGAGATGGTCCCACCCACAAGGGGCCCTTGATCACTAATTGAGAAAATGCCTTACAGCTAGATCTCATGGAGGTATTTCCCCAACTGAAACTCCTTTCTCTGTGATAACTCCAGCTGTGTCAAGTTGACACAAAACTAGCCAGTACAGGTGGTTTACATTACTCCCACTTGTAGATAAAATTTTTCTCAGAACTGATCTACCCACTTGCCTAAAGCTCCATCGCTGGTTACTGGCAGGATCTTATATGGCAGACTGAGTTCACACTCAAGAATAGTCTAGCCTCCTCTCTCCTATACTCTTATATATTATACTTGGTAACTCTCAGCAGACACATGAAGCCACCTATTCACTATACTTGTGATAAAAGTCTTAAATAAAATTCCCTTAAAGGCAAAATGGCAACAAGGTGACAAGAGTGGTCCCAGGAGGCCCATAAAAAGAGGTGCTGGCTTCCTTAACATAGGAGGCCAATGGCTGTTTTGGGGGCAGGGGGGCGTCTGCTCTGCTCCCTCCTCACACACAGTCATCCTCTACCTCTGCAATCCATACACAGGGTCCTGATGCCTCCTGGCAGATGTACCAATTGCTCCCAAACACCACTTCAAAGAGATTACACTTCCGAGAAAGCATCACAAACAAATTTAAACTCGATCTCTGTATTAAAGGGCAAAATGGGCTTGGGGTGCAAATTGCACAGGAGTTGGAAAACTAGGGTTTTAATGCCAGTTTGCTGTTAATTTACCAGGTGGTCTTTAGCAAGCCAATAAACAACCTTCTGTCTTCAATTCCCCATATACAAAATAATTACCCAAACAGTAAAACACTGAGAGGCAGGGCATATAGTTCAGTGGTAGGGAACCTGCCCAGTGAGGCCCATGTTGGAGTCTCAAATGGAAAACCAGTTTTAAAGACCTAAAATTTTAAAACCACAGCACTGAAATTGTATTCATGAGAACTGT
Organism: Mus minutoides; assembly: GCA_902729485.2. Lineage (NCBI taxonomy): Eukaryota > Metazoa > Chordata > Mammalia > Rodentia > Muridae > Mus > Mus minutoides. Next base: position 713,890 of record LR750148.1, on the reverse strand, counting down.
CAAGATCTTATCTACTAAGAGCACTGGCACAGCAAAGTTCAGCAGTGGTCTGCGATCTCAGTACGTGAAGAGTCTGAGGCAGGGGGTTACTAGTTTAAGGCTAAACTATCCCCCTCCCCCTCAAAAAAAAAAATCAAAGAATTTATTTACCAATTGGTTTTGTCATTCAATACAATAAATATGCATTTCAAGAGATTTCATCTGTCTTTATTCTTTACAACCTGGGTTTTTTTTTTTTGAGACTCTGCAAAAATACTTAAGTAATCAGAAAGGTAATTCAAGGCACAGATTTCAAGACAGACTGAGGGTGGATGATCACAGAAGACCCAGTGTCAGAACTTCCATGGCACTGAGAGGAACGGAGCTCCCAGGACACACCACTGTGAGCGTGACTGTGGGTCTCCATTTTTCCAGTACACATTTTCTTACATGAAAAACAGAGTTCAAGACTGCCTTAGCTGAGAGTCTACTGCAATAAATCCATTCTACAATGGAGTGTAACCAAATACGCCGCACTGTGTACTAGATACCCAACAAGAAGTCATTATATTTAGCTTCAGAAATTAAATCTCCTAGTTATAGATAATAAAGTCGGGGCACTGAGTTCATGGTCATTCATCCAAGGGAACAACTGACCAGAACTCAAACAGTTGGGACCCTGAGTCTTCCCAAGTCTGGATGTTTCTGGGAACATGGGTCCTTCATTAGCATTCAACCTAGAGAGCTGTGCCTCTGGGCCAAGGGTACAAGGAATCTTAGGTGTGGGCCTAATGATATTTCTAACTTCCGGAAGGAACTCAGAAGCCTCCCAGGATCCACGTGAACAGGAGTAGTTAGGGTAGTCCTAAGAACGTTAGTAAGGATTCACCAGATGATTTCCATTCAGGGTTAAGCTAACTGTGCACTGGGGAGACCGTGTTCTCTAGTTTTTGCACAGAAACTCATTTCCACTTGTCTTTCTAAATTTACCCAAGTACTTGTGATAACTGCTCTGAAGAGGAGGTGATATTAAAATGCCTTTCATCATTCACAATGGCCATGGTAACGGAGACATGAGAGCATCGGCAAGGCTGATAGAAAAGGCTAGACCACAGTGGGGACTCCCCAAGCAGAGTGATGAGGTCAGGAACCGGGTCTGGGGGTGCATGTCTGTAATCTCACCACCGGGGAGCTAGAGACAGATGCATGGTCAGTTTGAGACCAAGCTGGGGTACAAAGCAAATACCTCTGGGGAAAAAGTCGTATTTCCATCAGGAACCACACATCTAACTCTTCCTGTTCCTAAGCCATCTTCTGTGTGGGAAGTTCCTCAGCTTCCTGAGTAGCTGCCAACAGGAAACACATGCACAACAATAGCAGCCAGAACATTCAATCCTGACAGGTAACTTTCTTTTTATGAATTCTGAGAATCACTCTGACCTACATATGAGCATGTGCGAGGAGGGTTAATGGGAACTGGTTGTGTAGACTCCCCTGGGAGAGTCCCTGGGCCCACCGCCAGATGCACGGGGCAGGCATTTCTTCAGATGCTAACAACAGAAGCCAAAAGAAAAGTCCTTTCTGATGTGGACATGCTATAAAAGAAAAAGAAGAAACAGCCCCAATGGACCAGAGATATGGCTTGGTCAGTAAAGTAAAATTGCCTAGCATGCACAAAGCTCTGGGTTCAAGACCGACCCAGCACTGCCTAAAACTGGGTGTAATGATGCATGCCTGTAAATCTAGCATTTTGGAGGTGGAAGCAGGAGTATCAGAAGTTCAAGGTCAGTATTGGCTACATGAGACCTCTCAGGAAGGGTAGGGGAAGGGAGGAAGGAAGGGAGGAGAAGGGAGGGGAGAGGAAGGGAGCAGTTTTAGTGTGAGTGTTGGGTTGCCTGGTGGCAGAGAATCCACTCTACAATGCTATCCTCTGGAATTACATTCATAAGCCTACTCCAAACACAATTAACAGCATTTTTTTTAAAAAAATACTTTTTTTTTTGAGACAGGGTTTCTCTGTGTAGCCCTGGCTGTCCTGGAACTCACTCTGTAGACCAGGCTGGCCTCGAACTCAGAAATCCACCTGCCTCTGCCTCCCAAGTGCTGGAAAAAATACTTTCTTAATAGAAAGAGTGCTGCACAGATTTTGGCAGCAAGGTCCAGCACACTTTTGAGGTAAATAGTGGTAATAGACTCTGAATAATTTGGGCCCGTTTTTTTTTCAAATCTGGAAGAGTTCATCTAACTGACTTAACTTCAAGTTGTAAGTTCCCCATCTAGAAGATGGTGAGGACTTTGACAAACCATCCTGTTGAGAATAAAGGGGACAGTCTCTAAAAAGACAAAAGAGGGCGGAGTGAAGAAGAAAAAAACAGGAAGGAAAGAAAGTGTACATGCAGAAAATTAACAAGTCCATCTCCCAAGGAGTCAGGTACACCTAGAGAAATTCGTAAAATTCTGTGTCTTCCCAGTTTTATCTTTTTTTTAACATGGCATTAATTTATCAGCACAAATTATACCAAAAAGTTAAAGTCACAGGTCTGGAAGTAAGCTCCAGAGCGCAAATCAAAAGCTGGTATTAAAACTTAGCCAAGGGCTGGAGGGATGGCAGGCACAGAGGAGCAGTAATTCCTGGCTTGCACCAGGCCCTACATTTGATCCCCTACAGTCTCTGGAAAGTAATTAATTACAAAAGGTAAATGAGAGGAGAGATAGCTGGGGAGATAGCCTAGTCAATAAAGACTCTGCTGAGTAAGTGTGAAAATTAGAATTCTGATCCCCAGAATCCACTTAGAAACCAGGCACACATGGAGGCTGCTTCTAATGACAGCTTTCAGGAGCAGTCACCAGGAATCCCAAGGACAAGCTGGTCAGCCAGACTAACCAAGTGGACAAACTCTGGGCTCACTGAGAGACCCAGGCTCAGTCAATACAGTGGAGAGTACTGGAGGTGAGAGACCCAGGCTCAGTCAATACAGTGGAGAGTACTGGAGATGAGAGACCCAGGCTCAGTAAATACAGTGGAAAGTATTGAAGAACGATACCTAACATCAACCTCAGGCTTCCACATGCCCACCCACACATGCACCTGCATATAAATGGGCCAATACACATGCAGACATACATATACCACACATACAAAAGCAGATTCAGGAGTCCAAAAGCCCAATAAGGTATCAAAATTTCACCATACAAAAAAATTATTGAAGTTGGGTTTTGTATCTGTAAAGCAAGTTGGGAACAATTATTCGAAAGTAAATTACTCCTACAACATTCTCACGAGCAATCTCCAGCATGAAGGAACAGCAATAAAGTAATTCTGAAATGTGACCCTCAAAAATGAACAGAAGTATTTTATAAGCAGGGTGGATCTTACTAAGAAAGAATTTAATACTTGTTATACAAATAACTCTTTGCAACAGTGATAAATAAGGTTATTCCTGGAATTGCACAGACACTGGCTATGTGCTAAAACATACTGCTAGACCACCCGGTTTCAATGGCTCAACTACCAACATGTACAGTTCTCAAAATATTTTGTTTAAAGAAAGATTTGATGTTTTAAACAATGACATCAAAGGGCCTAGTATGTGGCTCAGTGGTAAAACATTTACCCAGCATTCTTGAGGGGCTCAACCCCAACAACTAGAGGCAGGTAGACAGGGGCACTAGCATCCCCAGTAGTGAGAGCTGAGATGCATCCCTGGGTTGCCTCCTGGCTGCCCTGCTGCAAACCATTCAGATCTTATTTCCCATCTCACTCGCAGATAGGGGAGAAGACCACAGAGCAGGAACCACCATTTATCTTTCTGTTTATGCATATTGTCTCCAGGCTTTTCATAAATTGTAAAATAAAACCCCCTCAGTGAAGCCACAGCCAGTACATTTCCTGTTCCCTAGGAAGAAATAAGTTGTTCAATCTTAACTGCCCAGACTAGCAAGAAGGAAAAGGGAAGGAGATCCTGCAGCCTCACTTTCTACATGGGAAGGGAACGGGAAAGACAGAAGATGAGATTCTTGCAGAAAAGATTAAACCGCCTGTCCCACAGGACAATGAAATGGGAAGAAGAAAGTGTCCAATGCCTCCTCACAGAGATCTAAAGGTGATGGCTTACTAATTACCCTCCTAGATTGGCACTGCAAGGATCAGGCCGTGGCTCCCAACCAGTCTCCACCGAGCCATCAGCAGCCTCTGCTTAGCTACGGCGAGGCACTGATGACATAGCACAGAGCATGAGGTTTCTAGGGGAAGACTCATTACCAAGAAGAAAGGACAAACAGCACACCCTAGAGTGAAAGATAAAGTCAGGGCCTGCACAAGCCACCATCCCGAGGCACACAGAAGGTGGCAAACAACAGACGTGCTCTCCTGATGGAGAAGGAAACAGCCTTCCGCCTCGGCACAGAATGAAGGAACATAAATTCTAAGGTAACTGGACTACTGAAATATCATACTACCTATGAAAGAAGGCCCCTACTGTATGAACAAAGAGTTATTGCTGAAAAGTAGTGGGAAAAGCATTAAGAAGTGTCCCTGAACCATATCACGGCTGAGACGATCTGGCTGGCAAAGTGCTCCTGTCCAATCCTGAGGACCTCAGAGAAAGTGAGGCATGGTGGTGTACACGTGTCATCTCAGCATGAGACACGTGCAACCATGGGGTCAGGTGGCAGCAAACCGGCCCTGGCCATAACCCTAACCCTAACCTTAACCCTAAGCCTAACCCAAGCCCTAGTCCTAGCCCTAGTCCTAGCCCTGTGAAAGATCCTATTTCAAAAATCAAGGCAGACTGACTGCCTTCTGACCTCCACATGAGCACATGCGCATACACACAAACACACACATGTATGTATGTATTTATGTATGAATGTGTGTATGTATGTGTGTATATATATGCCTGCCTCCACAAATACACCCACACTCAAAAAAATTAATAATGTATCATCAATTACACATGTAATAATCATCTCCAAAAAACATTCACACAAATACATAATAATAATAAAGACAGACACCATTCTCTATGTCACATCGTTCTCTATGGAAGTACAAGATTAGAATCAACTTATATTCAACAAGCAACACACAATAAGTGTGATAAAAGCCACGGAACATCATCTGGGGGATGGTGAAAACAGTGTGTTTACATATGTCATGGACAGCTTTCCCTCCTGAGTAGCAAACATAATACAGGCAAAACCCCAAACTATGAAGTAATTAAAACTTATGGAAGTAGGGCTCAGGCATGCATATAGTATATAGGCATATATATGCATATACAGTGACATGTCCATATCTATGTATCACACCACTTATAAAGCAAGTATTACAGGATGGCCATCTCTAAGAAGATTTTTTTTTTCAGTTGTATCTGCACTTTCAGACCACAGTATACAAGCCTGACAAAGTTTTTAAAAATCACTTTATAGTCCAGCAATGTTATATACTTGACGTTTCAAACTGGAGTGGGATATAACTTTTTACTAATCAAGAACAGAGGACTTCCACATCTCCCTGTTTTATAGTTCTAAGTACTTCGTTATCCAACAAAATCCTGCTCCTATTCTGCACAGAATATTCATGTCTAACTGCCCGGCTATTGATAAAACTGTATGTAAGATGTGTATATAAACAGATGAGATTTTTTTTGTTGTTGTTTAAAAAAATCAAATGGCTTTTTCATTTATCCTGGATGCATCAATGAGATTTTTTTTCAGTCATTTGTGCACTCATGTGCTCCAAGATTCCTTTAAACATCACAGAGCAGTGTGAGTTGCCCATGAACCACATCCTTCCAACCCTGCAAATATTCAGTTGAACATATGGTTGCCCTGATTAAAGGCTGTAGCTGCAGCTGCTCAGGGACTTCTGAGACATGAGCGGCAGTGTGTCATTCCTGGCTCACACTTGTGGAAAAAAGGAAATGTGTGCCGCTTTGGACCCCTGTCCCCTTCCCACTATCTACAGCAGGCAAGAGGTAACTCTCACTCGCACCCTGGACTGCAGAGTGTTCACCATTAGAAGAGGCAGAAATGGCCGGGCAGTGGTGGCGCACGCCTTTAATCCCAGCACTCGGGAGGCAGAGGCATTTCGAACTCAGGGATTTCTGAGTTCGAGGCCAGCCTGGTCTACAAAGTGAGTTCCAGGACAGCCAGGGCTATACAGAGAAACCCTGTCTCAGAAAAAAAAAAAAAAAAAAAAAAAGAGGCAGAAATGAAATGCATTTCTACTGCAGCTCCCGGGAAGTGCTGACTCTCAACGTGCACTAGCCTATACAGACAAATACAGCTTCCCCAACGTGACACACAGCTGCCTTCATCAAAAATAAAAGAAATTCTAAATGAATGTAAACCACTGTCCCTTCACTGTTAATTTAAAAATAAGTATCTAGTCAATGTCAAGGTGATCATGCAAACACATAAAACACGAAGTGCACTTCAAATGCTGATTGAGAACTTTTCAAATGCTAGTACAGTCATCCTGCCAGCATCCATGTACAAGATCACAAGACCAGGAACATATTCATTTCATATGCATAGGAAAAAAAATGTATCTTCAGGTGATCACTTCTACAGAATTAGAATTTTAAGTCAGAGAGAGACACGGTGTTAATGGAAGTTCCCAGGAGGGAAGGCCGCATTTGTGTTAAACTATTAAACTCACTGGAACTTCGGCAATTATCGAGAATTAGAATGTTACAAGTGCAAAGCCAAACTATCTTGAGCTATTTTATCCCCTCAAGCTATCTTAGCCAGGTACCCCCATCTTTGCATTTGACCTACCATCCTGTTGTGCTTGCCACCAACCCAAGATGAGGAATGGCATCAGATGGTATCCACGGCCAATAGAGGAGATCTCTTGCTTGGCTGTAACCTGCCTGCTTGAGGTCTCCACTAATGTATTTGAACTGTCATGATTTATGAGTTTCTTTGTTCTGTTACAATAAAAACTTCACAAAAAATGACTGTTATAATGCAACATGGAATTTAGGGTGTAGGAGGCCCAGGTCCTAGTGCTCACAGATAAGCACTGAGGGATTCCTGGAATGTTAGGGCACAGAAGTGTTCTTTCAAGGGAAAGAATGTGATACCTATTATCTATCTGTCCACAGACTAGAGGGGATATGAACTCTAATCTGGTGACCTTTGCACTATCTGTGTGGCTGGAGACGACACGGGACCCTCCCCCAGACCCTTATCAGGAGCTTGTTTTCCTCAGTGCATCTATAGAACCTATCATTATGGAAGGTGTCTCGGACACTTTACAAAGTAGACTTTCAGTGTAGGCATGTCCAATCTTTAAGTAGCTTACTTTATTCCTCAAGAAGATTTATGTGAGCTTTATTGTGCACACAGGATAGAGTTCATTATCACTAGGAATATTTTCACCAAATTGTACTGTGCTTAAATATGCCTAAACTAAACTACTTAGCATGAAACAAACAAAGTTTGAGCCAACACCAGCGAGTTAGTCTTGTTTCACAGAACTACCTCCTTTCCTCTCAGGGATCTTCACTCTGCTGGCCATGATCACAGAGGCAACCCCCCCCCTCGAATTAGAATATCCTAAATCTGTGTTCAAACATGGCCATTCATATTTGGCTCCAGGATAAACTATCTCATATTCCCTTTGAGAAGAAATTTTTGTTTTTACTTAATATTGACAACAGAGAGGTAACAGAAAATTTAGATTCCTGTTCCATAAGGCAGTGTTTTAGTTGGATTTCCATAATAAGCATGTATTGATCAGTTTAATAGCATACAAAAAGGACAAAGACAAACTGTATTGGTTGCCCCCTGTCCCCACAGAGACAGGAGGAGGGAGGCGGGGGAAGAAGCAAATGAAATTGCCATTGACAATTAAACCAAAGACTTATAAGGTAAGTTTATATACTTATACATTCTACTGCATACAAACAACTAAAACATACTATAAAGACTCAGTCTATGTCTTTAACTTCCTTGTCTTTAACAGATACCACAGCTCTTCTAGGACAGGAGGAGGGAGAGAAGAAACAAGAAAGGAAGAAAATAAAAGTTCATTAAATCACGGGGCATGGGTGGCACAAGACCTCAGTCCCAGCACCCCAGAGGCAGATGCAGGTGGAGCTCTGTGAGTTCAAGGCCAGCCAATCTTACAAAGTGGGTTCCAAGCAAGCAAGGACGACATAGTGAGACTCTGTCTTCAAGGAAAAAAATCATAAAAATAAATACCTATGTAGTAAGGCATATAGCGCTTCAAATCTGGGGAGGATATGGTTGGGTGACCATGATCAATCTTATATCTCAATATAATGCTTATATCCAAGTATATATTCCACAAAAGAGCAACACATACAAACAAACTACACCGAACACATTTTAATACAATGCACACTGAACAGGAGCAACACTCAGTCAGACCCAGTTAGTACTATGAGGACAGCAACTACATTTAGGCTGCCCTTAGTTCAATGGGTTCTTATTGTGTTTTGAGAATAATGAAGGTCAGCTGTCAAGAGGGGTCAGCCATTAGTGACATCTGCACTGAGTTCTGTCCCCAGATCCCACAAGGTGGCTGAGAAGAACTGACTCCCCAGAGTTGACCTCTGACCTCCACGTGTGCACTACGGCATGAACTTGCCTACAAAAATAAATAAGCACGTAATCTAAAAGGAAGACTTATCACAAAGCAAGCACTGTTAGACATCAGCAACGTCTAGTTGTTCTCAGGTGATTATCTAAATTATTACTGTAAAAGCAATCCACACTAACCAACCTAGTGGTTTAAGGGAGAAGCCAAATAACCGTCTTGAGACCATAAACTATATATTCCTGGAAAAACACTGTTCTTTATTGCTATGGAATATTAAGCAGCTGAACCTACCTCAACAGCTTTACAAAAGCACAAGGAACTGCAAAGGGAAGTCAAGAGGAATACTGCATCCCTCTTCCTCAGGGCTTGAACTAAGAAAAGCACAGGAGACGGATATGTAACTAAGGCTGGCAGTCCAAGTATCCCAGAGACTTATTACAGCCCTCCAGGGCCAAGAGTGCTCGCTCCCAGGAGACTACTCTGAGAGTAAACCTGGCAGAACTGACGATGACTCAGGTCATTCAAGAGACTGAGTTTCTGATGAAATTTATCAGTGCAGACTGAACTTACAAACTTGATTTACAAATCTTACACACACACACACACACACACACACACACACACACACACACACACAGAGGAGAGTGGGGAGCGGTACACTCACAGACTTTTAAGATGCTTCTAAACATACAAAATTAAGAAATTCATTCAAAAAAAAACTAAAAGCTTTAATTTTCCCATTCTAAACAAGTGAAGAAAAATATTACTTAGATACTCAAGACTGCCCAGTACAATGTTCAATGTTCACTTAAACTCTGGCCAACAAAATCTAGCATAATGATAACCATCATTCCACAGGCCTTGAGATTCTACATAAATTATCTGAATGCAAATTAAGGTCCTTATTGTATTTTCTACTATATACAAAGGTCAGATGTATGAGCATGCATGTGTGTTATATCTATATTTTGCCTACATATGATAATATTAAATATTGGGTTCCTAGTGGCTTTCTAACACCATGAGTATTAGTGAATATGAGAATTTTTTGAAGTACAGACACTAAAAGACTGGGAACCACCACCTTACTCCTGTCTGCTCTCTCAGCTGACCTCATAACATGACTATGAATGGAGACAGTAACTATAGCTGCCTTAGGTCAGAATGAGATAGATGAATGAAATAAAGGAAGTGTCCATTTCATATGTAGGGGGGTGGGGTGGGAAATGTGTGAAAGGGAACAGAGAAGCCACTCATTTAAGAAAAAAGAACCTATTTTCTTCTCACATCAAAGTCCTCTAAGAGGCCCAGCTGCTAGTGCACCAGGTCACCACAGCCTCTATATGGACCTGCAGTATGCCCAATATTTGCCTTCTGAGCTATCCCTCCCATCCCCTCGGCTACCTGAATACAGTTTGAGCCATGGTGATGACTGTCTTGAGGTAAAGGGGGACTGGCAAACAAATTCCAAGCTTATGCCATACAACTTCTAGACACGCGTGAGGCTGAGGAATGACCGCCACCAAGAAGCTCAACTAGAGTCAAGCATCCCCAACACATCGTCAGGGCAGGAAGGAACTTAGTGAAGACAGTTACCACTGACTGCTGTCAAGGGAGGCTTTCTAGGAGGGAAGTACCCAAGAGGATGCTCAGAAGATGGTCAAAATGCAAGGGTATCCGTGGGTGTGCACATGCATGTGCACGAGGATAATGGATGGTTCCATGGCACAGAAAGAAGCCATGTGTCCTTAAGTGCATTGCTGTCTTGGTGACTCGCTCACACTAGTCAGAAAGCACACACACGCTAAGCTGAGGATGGGAACTTGGAAGATGAAGGCAGCAGCATGAGCTCAAGGCCAGTTGTGATGACGTGGTTAACACACTACTTCAAAAATTAAAACAAAATAATAAAATGAGATACCTTCCAGGAAAAAGATGTCAATGTGGATCTATGGGAAGGGACCCTAGCTGACATTTAAACTTCACTATATGCCCCACCCCCCCACACACATCTCTTTGTCTCTCATACACACACAAACAAGACAGCTCTCGTTCTCTCACAGACACTCTCTCAAATGCACACATACAATATTTTATTCACACATATTTTTCTCATGCTTATGTCCCTATCATACACACACACACCAAACCACCTACTCCCGCCACCCTTCCTCTCATGCGGATCAAAAGTTTGCGTTCATGCATCCAACTCCTCAAAAACTGAACAAACAAACAAACACCAAAAAAAAAAAAAAACAAAAAAAAAAAACAATTGTATTTAAAAGAAAAAAATCGTTTCCAGTCAAACAAGACCTGTCACAAAAGCCAATATTTGAGGAAAATCTCCCAAAGGATTGACAAGAACATTTTAACTTGAGGACAGACTTGCTATCACACCTGTACTCCCCGCACTGGGAAGAATAAGACAGGAGGATTCCAAACTTGGTCATGCTAAACTACACAGCAAGAGTGGGGCACAAGGGTGCAGGAGTACAAGGTCCTTATACTCCCAGATAAGCACTAGGGAAGCCAGGAATGTTAAACACAGAGGCATGTCTCCTCAGTGGGGGAGATAAAATACCTGCATTCCACCCAGAAGGCTGAATGGATGTTGTTAATAACCTGGTAATCCTTTTGCTATGTGTAGAGCTGACTTCACCCAAACCCCCTAGAATGATTATCCAGACGCCTCCCTGGGCCTTTATCTTTAGTTCCCATCAATAGAACCATGCTTAGGAGAAATGTCATGTGTATTTTATGGCCTGCTGACCTCTATGAAAGCTCAGGGAGAGATCACACTTTGAGCTATAGGACCCGCCTTCCCGGTCACATGTACTTTGCGAAATGGTTGTCTATACAGTCATACCTTAAGCTTTCTTTGCGGGAGTAATTGTGCCCTGGAAATGTTTTTCCAGATTCTACTGTGTTTAAGTATGCCTTCAATAAACCACCTGGCATCAGAGTCTGCAAGTTTGATAAAGTTTGAATAAGTCAAACTGAACCAAGTTTTATTCTCAACCTCTTTGTGGTCCCTTTCTTTCACTGCCTACAGGGATCCCTCAAGAGGGCAGGATGATGTGATCCAATAAAGGGTACCTTTAAAAAAAAAAAAAAAAAAAAAGGCCAGGAATAGTAGCATAGGCTTGAGGCTCCAGCTACTAGAGAGGCTAAAGTAGGAAGATTCAGCAGAAGAGATGCCCAGTATATGTAGGTCCTTGATAATCAGGGCTCAATCATCAGAGCAACAGGAATGGGACAGAACAAGATGAGACAGGACAGAGTGGGATGGGAAAGGACAGGAACAAAGAACGGAGAACAAGAGATTCCCGTAACAAAAGGGAAACCACAGCTACATCCCAATTTCAGAACGCTCCAAGCTATAGACTAAAATCCTCCCATTGTATTTAATAGCATCTGAAATCACATAAACATTAACCATGGGAAGAAAAAAATAATAAAATTTATACCTTGTTTTCCCACAATAAAGCCTTACTTTAATGAAACTTGTGCAATGACTAATTCTTTAAAGAATGAGGTGGATTCTACAATGGCAGTAAACAATGTTCTGAGTTCCTGTTAGCAATCTGAGAGCACATCAAGCCCTCATTCCAGCTCTGGCCAGCCACGGAGCCAGAGCTCTGCTGCACAGTATGGGGCTCCACTGAACTCCAAGTGCAGTGGAAGCCTAGAGAACTAGGAACCCGCACACTGGGGTGATCAGTGAGTGGGTTACATCAGCTGAGAGCCACACCTCACATTCTGTAGGCGTCCCTGTAGCACACACTGCAACCAACGGTGACAAATACAACCAAACCTCAACACATCCTATAGAAGACTTCACAAATGTAGTGTTAGTCCAAGTAGTCAACCACAGCTGTCAAACTTGGCTATAAATGATTGCAGTTTAGATCTAGGACAAGTGACCAGCTATAATAATATTAGGTTAAACAATGAGACACATACACAGAGTTCTAAACAGATGTTGTATGTAGAAAATGCATCACCGATACTCATTGTATATACTGTGCACACTGGAAACTTTACACTTTCCAAAGTAGCATCCTCCATCCCGTACCATCTAGCAATACATATCAGTAAAACACTTCCTGTTCACAAAAATCCCCGCATTGTTAGGAACTCTAATTGAAAAACTGTATTTCTTTAGTTATATTACAAGGGGAAAAGTTCCTAACCCACAGTCCTTCTTTCCCCCTGCGCAAAAAGGAAAGAAAATAAATAAAGCAAAGAGTACATAAAACCTTCTAATGAATATAAAAAGTAACAAATTTTGTTATGCAATTTACTGACATCTGTGCTCATTTACTGAGTTATTTAAGATTATGTGGAAGTACAGATGTGAATTCAAAGAATGTGTAGACTAACTTGTGCAGCTAAACTTCAATAGCAGGAACCATGGTCAGGTCCATCTGACAGCTACAGAAACCGAGCTTAGAATGGGCTGTTAGCTTCTCAAAGCAAGACAAACCCAGATGGGAGAGCACACCTATAGAGGTCGCACCTAAAAGGGAACTGCACGGATTGTTCCCTTTCCCTCGAATTTGAAAGACACTAACACTCATATTTTAGGGGAAAAAAATTTAATAACAAGATTCTTTTCAAGCTGTTTGTCCAAAAAGGCCACCTCATAAAAAGCCTGTTAGATGGTTTTTAAATGAACAAAATCTCCACACCCATCCTTCAGCTGTTCTTATGTCATCCAACGGAAGTCACTTTTCTACAAGGTGAAGACAAGGTTTCCAATGCAGCAGGTTTATAAACTAGATATGCAATTTTACAGATTTTACTTGCTCTGTTGTTTTACGTTTCATGGAAATTACAGTAAAACTGGTTTCTTCCCTAGAAAAGGGCACTTCAAAAATTGGTAGGGCCAGCAAGTCGACCCACCTTGCCATCAAGCCTGGCCACCAAGCAGACTTCAATCCCCAGAACACACACAGTGGAGAGAAAGCAGATTCCTCTACTTAAACTGCACTGTTAAATCATCAAAGTTGACCTAGAGAGGGGCTTCAGCAGTTGAGAACACCAACAGTTCTTCTAGAGGACCTTGGTTCGATTCTCACCACTCACCTGGTAGCTAACAACTATCTGTCACTACAGTTCCAAGGAATCCAACACCATCTCTTCTGGCCTCTGCAGGCACTACATATATATGGTAAATAGACACACATGCAGGCAAAACATCCATACACATAAAACTTTAAAAAAATCATTAAAATAAGAAAAATAAACCATCCCACCCAAACACCAAAAAAGATAACCAAATATTAATTATCAAATTGGAAAGGTAACTAATGACAGCCCTTCTATAAAATAGCTTATCAATCATTTTGAATGTTGGGGTTTTGGTTGTCACTTTGAATCCAGACTAATAGAAGAGAGAAAATACAAACAGAATTCCATTAGAATAGTCCTTGAGAAGAACAAAAACTACTCCAAACAGTGGTACGAACTTGCCACTTCATCCCAATCAGGGCACACCAGAGGAACACAATGGAGCCAGTGGGTATAAACTCTCTCTAGCTCCATCTGTAAGGGTGGCTCACAACAGCACCCTTCACAGTCTTCAGAGAGCTTGTCCCGGCTCTGAGCAGATCTTCCGGCACGGGAAATTTCACAACCATCTTTATTGTAGGCCAAAGCCACTTGCATCATTCACATTAATTACCTCATGAAAACCTGCAAGGTGAATGTTTACTGTTGTCATGGAACCTTCATATGAGGTCAAAGCATACACACCCATCACTGTGACATTCCTAAACAGGACTGGACAGTATCAGGGAATGGAGGTGCTACATAATGTCATTTATTAAAACATAAAAAATGTGCCCCTTTGCAGCTATCTATGATGTTCCTGAGGAACAGAGCAACATGTTCACAATCGAGAGAAACTTGGCAATGATCTGTCAGGCTTTTATCTTCTTTGTGTTGACTGAACAGCAGGCATAACTGACTGGCTGCACCTCCAGCAAGTATGACTTCCTGCGTCAGGGCACCTCAGAAGGGCTGGCAGAAGGCCCAGGCTGAGTGCTTCCTCTTAAAGCTCAGCTTCTCCTTCCCAATGCCTCTCTCTCCACCCAGCGCCATGACCATGGACACCAACAAAAGCAATAAATGAAACACACACACATACATACATACATACATACACACACACACACACACACACACACAATCTATTGGCCCAGGGAGTTATATGACATCTTGAGAATTCAGAAATTAAACTGTTACCTCAGAGAGAGAGGTTACAGAGTGTCACAATTATTATAATTCATTCCCGAAGGCAAAGCATGGCAGACACTACCTTTCTCTTCATACAGTAACCAGGCTCTCTTCTTTTCCAAATCTCTGCCAAAAAACGAAAACCCCTTGCACTATGACTGCTGACCATCTATTCTGCAGCAGTCTTCTCTATCATAGGGAATAATTGAACCTGAATTCACTACGGTGTGAAGTGACAGGCGCAAAGTTAACTAATTTTTTAAACTCATTTACATAGTAAAATCTTATTCAAATTCATGTCAATGACCCCCCCCATACATTAAAGTGGAGAAAGAATGTTGATCTAGACCATCCAGACAGTTATTTTTGGCCTTTGAAAGGATCCTTCAGTTATCAAACTATATAGTAAGTATTAAGTCCAAAATATTTTAATCTCTCGGAAAAGCCTACTGATGAAAAGCTACCTCCTTGGTAGCTAGAGGCACATAAGTGTCCTGCCTGTTCTATGACAAGACTCACTTGCCATTCCTCTGGCTCAGAAAGGAGAAAGGACTGACCCACCACCTACCAGCCAATCACAGCAGCCAATGGGAATGACATCAACAGGACACACAGAGCCTGGTTCCTGTGGAGGAGCCGTGGACTGATGAGCTACTGTGGTTTTCTCCTAAAGACAGTGGTCAAAGGCAAATGTTACAGGAGAACTCAAATTCAGACACCAGTAACGAGCAAGAACAGGAAAAGAAACTGGCAACTAAAACTAAATTGAAACTATCAGGATATCATCTCTACATCAACAGAGATCACAACATCAAAAGTACAACCATGTCCAGCGCTGGGAGGAAGGTTGTCAGGAAGGCAAAATATGATCATATGGGATCTGAAATCAAACAAAGGGGCCTGGAAATCATCTACACCTCAGTATCAGCAACGCCACAGCTGGGGAACTTGCCTGAAGCAAAAAAACAAACAAACAACAACAACAACAACAAAAAACCCTTAACCCTGTGGACAGTTTTTCAGAAACAAGGAGGTTTATCTCAAGAGTTCTTTAAACAAAAAGACACCCGAGCTACTATTCAGCAATGCTTACACAGAGAGAACAGCTGGCCCTCTGATGGAATGCCAAGCAAATCTTAAAAATTGTAATATAAAATAATGTTTTTTTTAAACATACAACATGTACATGCTTTAATGGGAAGTGAAAATGAAAAGATGATGTATAAATTTCAATGCTGATTTTTATTTTACATACACATGTGTAGTATATCTAGATTAATATTCCTGGAAGATAACACTCATCAAATTTAGGGAAATTATAAGCAGGCTTTTTCTGAGAAGAAGAAGTCTTTTCTTTCTAACTGTTTAATAACTCTGTACTACTCTTTGCAACCAAATATTAATGGAAAATATGAGGTATGTCAACATCCTGCTACATGGATGGCTACTTATAGGCAAAGTATTTTCAAGGAAAATAGCTATTTGTTCCCCTACTATAAATTTAAAGCATAATACCAACTATTTAACTCAGCATATACTCATAATTAGCTTTCTCCTTAAAATATTTAAGAATAATGCCTTAAACAAAACATAAGCCAGAGTTTAATATACCAGTAAGTCAGATGGTTCTTTCTATAAAATCCCTGCTCAAAAGGACTCTCTCTGAAACTTATCTGTTTCTGCTGAGAGTTGATCTAGAATCCAGCCTCAGCTATGTTCTAACATCAAATATTTATTATTCTCGAATAAAAGTCCATTGACAACTGTAGAGAAGGAAGGGAAGAAAGAGAAGTGGGAAGGGGGAGGGTCTCAGGGAAGTTCTGTTTCAAAATATCTAGAGAAAAGCAGTAACAGAATTTAAATGACAATATACCAAGATGACATGTATTTGTAAAAGTTAATACACATGTCAATATTATGTATGTACACATGCATGTATAAAATTGCACGTACATTTATATACATATATGCAGTTTACAGCTCATTCATTTCTACAATTCGATTCTTAGCTCTTACTGCTTTGAAATATATACACATGGAACAATTCATGAAAATAATAAAAAGAGAATGAATTGTACACATGGATCTCCTTCTAACATGACTACAGAACCCTCAATCCTGAAGGGAAATCTAGAGTCACTCTAAGCTTGATAATTTTCCCTAAAAACATGTACCTACAGGACTATTCAACTGTAGGCTTGGCAAGATCTTTATTCTCAGCACTTGGGAGGCAGCAGTAGATGGATCTTTCTAAGTTCAAAACCAGTCTGGTTTATAGCCAGGGATACATAGTGAGGTGCTGTCTCAGAATCAATCAATCAAGATGATTGATTGATTGATTGATTGATATGGTGTGGTGTGGTGTGACCCAAAAATTGATCACAGGATGGCAGGAAATGTAGGTCAGCTTTATGAAAAACTTGAGGTCACTTCAGAGGTGTGCACAGATAGCAGAGATGTCACCATGCTGTCACAGAGATGTCATCCATAGTCACTATTTTGATATGACTCAGTTACAAACCCAAAGAAGGCAATAATAGAAGAACAAAGTCAAGATGGGCAAAAGAGGAGAGAACAATAGCCAACTGTCCTCTTGTTGTTCTTGAAAACAAATTCACAGTAAAGCCCTAGGCATCAAGTCTCCATGTACGTAGAACAAAACCCCAAAAAAGATTTTTGATAGCTTTTAATATTCTTTACCTAATTCACTTACATTTTGGATTAGACTTGCAAAAGAAGATGAAAGTTAAAATTAGATTAAGGAATGAAAATTAAAACAAACCCCGTCTGAAATACAAATTTTCCAGATGCTACAGACCTCTTGGTTAAGTCCAAAGTGAACTGGCTAAGATACCCTTAAATCCATGGAAATTTAGACCTTGCTCACGGAGAAACATTTTTCACATCCTAATCACTTGCATGCTTAGATCAAAGAGAATAATTATAGTTCTAAAAGAATTTCAGATTTGCTTTCACATTATAATTTATCCAGTGAAACCAATTACCTGAACTAAAAACATAAAGCACTTTCTATCCTTCGGGCAAATTCCGCTTCTTGGTATGTCTCTAGAGCAAGTGATGGCTTCCTCATACCCAGACCTTGGACCTTGGAAGTCATTTCATGGACACAAGCTCTATCTTATCTCTCCTTATACCAGGCCTCCTTGAATCCAAGAATTTTTTTTTTTTTTTACAAATGCCATCACTTAGGACAGAAAAAATATAAGCAGAGAATCAAAGACCAGCCTTGGAAATAAGTTCTCATTCCAGTGGTAGTGGGTGGGAACCCAACAGACAGAGAACACACCATTGTGATTTGGGGAAGGTGACAATGGTATGGATGAAAACCACACAAATCACATGTTACCTGTCTAATCTGAAGCAGGACCTGGAATACGGAAGGCATTCATCATTCAGTACATGCTCACATACTAATAATACCCTAACACATTTATTTTGCCAATATCTGCCTGTCCCACACTAGGTTTGGTATCTTTTGTTATGGTTTAGTTTTTTTGTGTGTTGCTGGGGATGGGAGTCTTAAGCCTAACAAACAGGCACTCCATCTATCTCTGAAGTATACTTCCAGCCCCTTGACTTGATCGATGAGCCCAAAATTAGAGAAGAAAGGGTTAGGATTTCTAAGGACTGGAGGCGTAGCTCAGCAGTAGAAAATTGCTAGTGCATACAATTCACTATTATTTGATCCCCAGCATTAAAAGAAGGTCCTACAGAGATTTGTTTTAAAAGGAAAAAAGAAAAACCTCACAGTGTGGGCTGGCAATATGACTCGGTGAGTAAAGGCACTTACCACCAGGCCTAACAGCCTAAGTTCCATTCCTGGGACCCATATAACAGACATAGAGAACAAACTTCCACAAGTTGTCCTCTGATCTACACACGTGCCTACACACAAATAAATAAGCATGATTTTAAAGAAAACTAACAATGGCGAACTGAGTTCCGTAGCCACATCTCGCCCCTTCGATGATTACAACAGCTGTGCTTGCGGCCCCTGTGCGACATGGGGATTCACTTCCTGAGCCACAGATGGGGGCTTCTGACCACCATGGATCAATCAGAGGCCATCTCTTTCAAGTACACAATAAAGACAAAGATCCTAGCCTTGGTCTGCTGGAAATATGGGCAGCTGGGAAAAGAACGGAGAGTGCATGAAGCAAGGAATGGCAGATCCAGAAAACTCTACCAGACAGCATTGCCTCAGAGACTTGAAGACACTGGGGATATCTCCCCTTCCCCAAGGTGCCCTATGTCCTGCCCTTAAGTTACACTCTTCCTTTTTACATTTGCTCAAGAGCATTACAGAGGCACACACGAAAGCATTTCCTCCCTAGCCAAAGCAATCATCATCAGACAAGGCCGAGACAGCTGAGGCCACAGACAGAAAAGTGCAAACAAGCCAGGGTGGTCCACGGCAAGAGGAGGAACCATGAGAATGGAGACACGGAAGCCCTGAGAAAGCAATGAATTAAGTTTCTGTTCACCCTCAGCAAATGCTGAGGAGAGAGCTCGCTGTCTGAATTGGCTGCTGATAGCAGAGCTGTCTTTACAATGTTTTAGGTTCTGTGAATCCCACATTCTTTTCTTTTTCTTGTACGGTCTTGTTTGAAACTCTGGCAAAACGCTGCACTTGGGAAGCAATTGAAAGTTGGCTGACGTGAAGTTCTGTGATTTTCAATTAAAAACACTCTCACTGGCTGGCTGCTACCGCTGTGGAAAAGAAAGAGCTGCGATGAGGGTTTCCCTGCTATTGAAAACGGGTCTGTTAAGCTTCAGAATGGTGAAATTCACTTACCTACCTACACAAACCACTTCTGTTCAAGCTATACCACGGCTCTGATCCCAGTTCCTGGGAATAAGGCACATTTCTGTATAGACTAATTCTTCTGTTTTCATTCCTTAAGGGCCCTTCATGAATTTGCATTTATATATCCAAGAATGCTCCAAACTCCCAAATGCCTATTGATCCCACAGGGCTCCAGTAATTACCACGCTTAGTGGCAGCACAGGCTTATTGTCAGAAGACACTTGCCGGGTTTGAAGTTCACTGTCATTAACAGAGGAAAAGAAAACTTTCACCACACAAAAAGAACCACCGAGACCATCCCACTCTACAGAACAACGATGCTTGGTGATTTTTGTTTTCCCAATGCTGTTCATTGAATGCTAAAGGATGCAAAATGCCATGCACACTCTCATGCATGCATGTGTGTGCGCGCGTGCGCGCAAACACACACACACACACACACACACACACACACAGAGAGAGAGAGAGAGAGAGAGAGAGAGAGAGAGAGAGAGAGACTCTGTGAATATTCCTTAATGGGACTGACCAATCTCTTACAGAGGAATAATGGTGAATAACTACACGAATTTGCATCTGCTTGCTGAGTAATGCTTTTACAGGTATTGTACTGCTGTACAAACAAAAGGGAGTTTGCATATCTCTGGGTCACGCACGTCTTGCTGGTAGCATATTCAGAGCAGGAGAAGCACAGACTACCATCTCTCAGAATGAAATCCATTCTCAAATGAATGAAAAGTAAATGAAACCAAGATGGCCCATTAACAATAAAATTCCAAACAACACAAGAAGACAGCAGCCAACAAACTCTTATTAGAAAAGGCGGGGGTTATCCACGCCCCTGGGTATGCGAAGGAGAACCCCAGTCCCAATCCCTGTGGTTCTGCAGGAGACGCCAGTGTTCTCTTAGAGCCTCAAGCAGAGGGGTTGAGGTTTAGCTGTGAAGAACTAGGTTGCTGGGGCTTTCTTACCTGTACCAGCCTGTAGCTCCCTCCCCTTAACTCCAATTTGGGAAGTTCAAGGGAAGGCGGCTGCCAGCAACTCTGCAAGAGGGGCGGGGCAGCAGAAATGGCAACCTGGGTTTCATCTCAGCTGCTGGCAGGCCCTGAGCATGCTCCTCCCAGCAGTGCACAGCCCAAGGGCAGGGCAGAGCACACAGAACCAAGCCAGCAGCATCAACCCTCTGACACATTATAACCTTCAGTGAAATGGAAAGTTAAGGTTCAAATGCAGGGAAAATGGAAGGAATTGTGGATGTCACTAAATGGCTGGACCGAGGCCACCAAGACTTCCTGGGTAACCAAGACTTCCTAGTGAAACATAAGAGGAGCCCTGAGAAGGTGCTCCCATGACAGGGTGCAGGGGCCTTAGCTGAGGCTTTCATGTACTGTAGGGATTAAGAGGAAAACCTGCGCAACAGGAGAGGGTGTGTATCTGCTCTGCCTCTTCAAAGCTGACTGCAACTTTGGACAACTTGCTTCTGAGGCACAATTTTCTTTCTACAAGATAGGAATAGCTCTGTATATCTTGTAGAGGAGCCTGAGATTTACAGTCCTAGCACACACAAAGTCCTCCTAGTACCCCTACCCCTCCCTCCTCACATTCATTTCCTTAAAAGAGACATCCTTCCTTTGTATTGTATCGTTACCGCTGGTTTTCTTTTTAAAGTTCCAACAGTGTTCTTTATAAAATAGTCCAGTTGTCAATTTGTCTAAAATTAGGTTAAAAAAATACATTCCTCAAAACCATGTGAATCTAGGAATTGAGAAGGAACCCCCAACACTCACTCAATGTCCTGTGAGGACATTGTGGAGATGGGCTAACCTTTTGACTCACTTTTTACTTTTCTGATTTCAGACCTTGCAGAAGCACAGCTCCATGCTATCAGTTCAGACTTCCAGGAGATAGCATCAAGGAGAGGCCGGCAGTGCCCGAGGGGCCTGGACTGGCCAGACAAGCCTGGTATTTTCTGTCCTGTCTGCATGCCTTGAAACCAGACTAAGACTCCCACCTCTCTCTGCCATGTGCACCTCCTGAGACTTTCGGCCCCAGGGAAGGACGTACGCTAGAGTCAGAAAGCTCATTTCCTAATTAAAATCTTTCAACCCAAAGTCACTGCTCTTTTGATAAAATCCAAACCCTTCATCACAACCTACAAGACTCTGTTAATACTTCTTCCCACCCAAAATGCCATGATACTACGAACTCCATCTTCTTCAAAGACTATTCCCTTTGTCCCTCATTACAAGCTGCTCTTCTGGGTCCTCTCTCTGGCTTTCTCATCTCCCATGACTCATCCCTGCCTGGCACAGGTGACCTGTCCACGTGACTCTCACTGGTGAAGTACTGAAGAGTCTGCCAGGTGTATTGGTCATTTCCCTGTGGCTGTCACCACAGACCTGAGGGAAATCACCTACAGGAAAAGAGACTGATTGGTGCTCATGGCCTCAGACCATCCTGGCAGGGAAGCATGGGGGGAGTTCATGGCAGGGAGAGACATTGCTCACATCCTGGAAGATCAAAAGCACAAGTATGTACAGAAGGAAGCAGAGGCAGCTGTGACCTTGAGTGCACACCACTTGTGACCTATACCTAATGAAGCACCATGCCCCCAGTGCTCTCTAACACTGCAAGCAGCAGCACTAGCTGGGGAACCAATGGTCCAACACCACATTCAAACCACAACAGCCTATCTCCCACCTACCTCTCCAGGAAAGGCTCAGGAAGAGCAGGCCAGTGTGCCAACGCCATCTATGCAGTCCCTAGCCTCAACTAACAGAGACAAGCAAAAGATGGGATCCCTTCTAAGGCACCCCTCTCCCTATATGAGAACATTCTGTGACAAAGCTTAAGTAAGTCACAACAAACCAAAGGTTACACACACATACACTTTTAAGAGATATGAAATATAAGCCCAAACTATACAGATACACAAATGATATGTTAAATTATGATTCATTTTCAAAATGCTTACTCTCAATGTCCGTACTATTGTACACAGGTAATCAAAACACAGTTTAAGGCTGAAGATGTACTTAAAGTACAGCTCCACGCCAGCGTGCCCAAGGCCCCAGGTTCAATCCCTGGTACCAACTGTAGTCTCCTGCAACAAGTGTACAGTAAAAGAGCAAACCATTATCTGACAGCTGACTTGACACTGCAAATGCTTCAATTACACTTGGCTTGATTATACTACACAGTGATAGATGACTACATTTCAAAACAGAGCATGCAACAGAAATTGGGATAGCTCTGTGACCTGACAGACTTCGGTGATGCTCTCAGATATAAGGAAACGATCTGGGGGATGGGGGTGTTAAATGCAGAAATAATGGAATTTCAGTTTGCTTTTGTTCACTTGGAATTATTTTAACATCCTTATTTGAGAGCATGTGTTTTGTGTTACCAACAATGTAGAAGCATGTCGTTCTTCCCATTGAAAACACTAGTTATGATGAAGGCACATCTTGAAAATGACAGCATCTAATAGTAAATAGAAGGCAGCTGGCCCTCTGTATACAACACAAATCCCAGCCATGGATGCTAGCAACCACAGGATGGAAATACTAGACAGAAAAAAAAGTGTCTGTACTAAATACATACAGACTTTTAGTTGACATTATTCCCTAATGGAGACAGCATAACAACTGCTTACAACACAGTTATCTTACAGTAGATTTTACTAGTGACCTAGAAATGATTTCAAGTATATTGGAAGGCCAGGGGTAGAGTTCAATGGAAACACTTGCCTAGTATGTCCAAGGAGGTAGGGTATATAACGACTAAGTCATTTTCTGTAAGTAACTTAAACATCTTCCCATCCTCAGAGGATCCTGGATTCAACCAATCCCCTTTAGATACCCAGGGATAGTTGTGTTCCTTGAAGCCGGGCTAAACTAGGAAAGGGAGACTAATGCCATTATGTGAACTCAGGGAAGATTAAGGTGTGCTGGAAAGCTAGAAAGGGCTTTACTATTAAGGAAGCACTAAAGATAGGGCTTAGGATGGTGGGAAGATACGGGTAGACAGGAACAGAAGAGTCACACTCAGCTGTCTATACACAGGTCAACTGAGGTCCCCATCTCCCAGATGACTCTAGTCTGTGTCAAGCTGACAGAAAAGTAACCAAAACAATGCACTCATTTCTAGGATCAAGTATGGCAACTAGAAGATGTTAATATTCTTTTGTCTGTCATTACCAAATGTGTATTGTGTACAAGAGGCTGGATTTGATATCTGCTGACCCGCTACTGTCCACAATCCCCACAAAATAGGTGGTATATCCCACTTCAAGAATGAGCACCCAAGTTGAATGAGCCCCTTCCCAGAGGCCCATTCATCGTACATTTCAACCAAAATGTGACTCAGAGACCTGAAGATCCAAGCACTAATGATAATCCTTGAAAGGGGAAAGGTAGAAGTGAAAATAATTTTATTCAAGGAGTACTTATTTCATTGAGCAGTTATTGATGATGAAACCTGTATCTGCTTTCAAACCTATCCAGGTAACTACACACTTGAATGTCCATGAACCTAGTTTTGAAAGCAGTGCATGGTTAAATTCAACAAGCCAACATTTCACCAGACTAGGGGGAAAAAAAACAAAAACAAACAAACACACAAAACCAAAAACCACAAGTTCTGTTTCCAAAACCATACACATAATGTTTTCAATGTTGAGGTATCTCTGGCCTGCTCTAACAATGCCAGGGCAAGGGCCAAACCTGACAAGCAGGTGAGAGGTTTAAGGAACCAACGCAGGGAATAAAAATGCACCACAGTGGATCATCAAGGTTTGGCCTGGTTTGGAACAGTGCCTATACATCTCGCTTGGTGTGAAAACCAAGGTCTTCTAATTAAGATAGTCTGACTTTGGGGTACTTTTTTTTTTCTGTAACAGAAAAGATCATTTTCAAATCATACATAAATCAAAGTTCTAAGAATAAGAACAAAAGGCTCTGAAGACAAGATTGACTTAACTAACTCACCAAGGGGGCTGGCTAATTAAGGGACTTCATCTGCCAGGACTAGTTTCCTTAGCAAAATAGAGGGAAATTTTATCTTACAAAATTATTATGAAAATGAAAAACAAACAAACAAAATAAAACACCACAGGGTTGGGGGTGTAGCTCCTGGGTGAACTGTGTGTTTGACATGTGAGAGGGCCCAAACCTCAGCACTAAAGAAGGGGTGAATACATATTTATACTTATTATATTTGGAATTACCATCTCTGTAACATCTGGCTGCCAGAAAGTAGAACAAGTCCACCTGAGTCTATGCTGTGATAATACGCGCATTGATATTGTCCAGGCATTACAAATTGTTGCTTTAACTATAAGCAACCAAAATAAAAAGGGTTCCCTCAATCCATCAGACACCAAAAGAAATAACAAAGTCTTAGCGGGTGGTGGGGGGTGGAATTGGGGTGGGGGGTTGGTGCACACCTTTAATCCCAGCACTTGGGAGGCAGAGGCAGGAGGATTTCTGAATTCGAGGCCAGCCTGGTCTACAGAGTGAGTTCCAGGACAGCCAGGGCTACACAAAGAAACCCTGTCTCGGGGAGCAGTGGAAAAAAAGAAATGGAAAAAGTCTTATTTAAGTTTGAGTCTTTCAAATACTACTTCGTCAACACATTTCTTATTTGAGAAACCTGCATTTCAAGAAATAAATCCATTTAAACGGAACGAGAATTATGGTATTGTGCCCCACTGCCTAAGTCTGAAACATAGTTCCAAGGTTTTAGACTAAGAGGGAGACAACCCTAAAAACATGCTGTGTACAACACTAAATGATGGTTCTGAGAGGCAGAAAGGTTAGCATTCATTAAGGCCGGATTCCTACGGGATTTAACTGACTTGGAAGCCTCGTGTTGGGCAAAACAGAGCTGCGTTTAGGATGCCTTCTCAACCTTTACATACTGGAACAAAATATACATCCTGAATGTACCCCATGGACAGCAATTCCTGGAGCAAATTTTCCCCCAATAGCTGTAACCTGCGGATTTCGGGGTAAATCATAATCAACCAAGCAGCAGCCTTGGGGAGACGCCCAGTAGGACTCTGTCCACAGGCAGCAGATGGTGCTCTGCAAACACAGACCAGGCAGAGAATTCTACCGGACAGGAAGGGGGCTTCTCTGGTTAACAATGAACTGGCTTTAGTCAACTCACTGGTTTTTATTAAGTAATGTAAAAGCCAGCTACATTTATTCTAGAGCAAAAGAAGAATCAATTTCTTAGCACTGATTAACCTGAACCCACAAGTGAACACATCACAAAGGGGCTCCGCTCCATCCTGGCTGCATATTTTCTGCAATCAGGGAGCCAAATGTCAACAGGGTAGAGGACATGCTAACCTTGAGCCAAGCAGCCCTCAAGAGCCATGTGTAAATCAGGGACAACAAAGGGCAACCCCTCCAGCTCCCCAAGCAAAGCAAAAGCAAAGAGCAGAGCAGGTGCGGAACTACCACTGTCAAGATCAAGAACTTAATGTTCCAAAGTACCAATGACCATGTTAAGTGTACAAGTCCCCAAGCTGAGAACAGGGGTGAGCACATGTGCCAAACAAGGCTGTTTATGAGGGTCCATGGACAGTAACCAACACAACACCGATAACTCAGTAAGTATGCCTTCCCTTCCACCATGGGCTAGAATAGAAAGGATTTTCCAAGCATACCCATAGAGAGCAATTCTTGCAGGAAAGCCCCACTGTGAATGGGTTAAGAAGCCTATATAATACGTGCAAAGTGACCTCAGTGAGGTATATCACTTCTGAACCTCAATGTCTCCATTTGTGAAATGATGAGTCTCTTGAGGTAGCTGTTAAAGTTAGACAGTAATAAATTTGTAAAGCTCTGAGTATATATTAGCTACACGATAAAACAATTTACCGAATATAGTGGCTCAGACCTCATATCTTAGCACGTGGGAGATTGAGACAGGAAGACAGTCAAGAGTTCAAGACTAGTCTGAGCTACAGTGTAGTAACCTGCACCAACCTGGGATATAGTGTGGGATTCTGTTCCCCACTTTCCTCTGAAAAAACAAGGTAGGTTCATGCTACAACCATGTTGAGAACAGTTCTTGAGAGGACATAGAAAGGCTGCAGGGATTAATCACTTGGTAATGATGCTGTTCAGCCACTTCGATTCTAAGGCTTAGAAGAAACTGCTAACTGACCTGTCTCAGCCTCTTCCTGGAGTCATGAGAGAACCATCTACAGAAATGCTCCTTCAGAGCCCAGACACCAAAACACTGGTATCACTCCATTAGAACAACACCTTGAACACATTCAGCATTAATCCTACTAAATATTTTCAAGCACTCAATGCAGAAGTGCAAACCCAGACACACGTGGCTGCTAATAGACACTTCTCTGCCAAACACCTTGGAGCAGGCACAGCCACTTGCCCCCCATAATTCTAACCCACTCTTCCCTGCAGAGGGTCGGTAGCCTTGCCCTTTTATAGACAGCAAATGCTATCATCCTCTGCAGAAAACTCTCAAGTCCAGCTCACTGGATCTGTTTTGTTTGTTTGTTTCTTGTTTCTTCTTGTATTTTAAATCCCTAATGAGCCTGTAGTGGGAAGAGGAAAAGTGATGAAGTAATAACTCGCAGGTGCTTCCTACTTAATTAAAAGAGAAGTTTGCAGCTGCACCGGGTGACTCATCCCCAGGGGTGACCATGTGTGTCCTTCAAGTGGCACGCAACTCCATCAGGAGGCACACTGCATGTGCGGCCTTCTCCTTCCTTGGTAAAAAGATGGTTATCAGGTAAATGACGGTATTTTCTACCTCACGGCTTTTATTCCTATGCACATGCCAGTTCCTTTGTATTTCCTGGATTCCAAAAATAATGAAAACCCCCTTCAAATATAAGGCTCAGAGCTCGGTGATTCAAGGTTTCAATTATATGGAATCAAACTCTACCATCTGCGAAAAGAAAGATGCAAATGAATGTATTTGCTATCATCTGTGTGCATGATTATATGAGCATATATATAGTCATATAATGCATAAGAAATATATTCACAGGGTCAGAGAGGTGGCTCAGTGGGGAAAGGCACTTATTACCCAACCTAATGAGCTAAGTTCAATACCCAGGTCCACATAGAAGGAGCGCTCAGACTCTCACAAGTTATCCTTTGACCACCATAAATGTGCCATAACATACATACACACCCAAATAAACGTTAAAAAAAAAAAACCTTGAAGAATTACATTCACATACTTTCCTTTTTAATTTAATTTTTTTGGATTTTCAAGACAGGGTTTTTCCATGTAGCCCTGGCTGTCCTGGAACTCACTCTGTAGAACAGGCTGGCCTCGAACTCAGAAATCCGCCTGCCTCTGCCTCCTGAGTGCTGGGATTAAAGGCGTGCGCCACCATGCCTGGCTATACTTTTCTTAAATAGCCACATAACACATGTTGACATTCTGATCAAGAATGAATTCCATATGACACAGGTTCTGTTAAAATTTTATCACATAGTGATTCTATACCCTTTAGTATAATTACTATAATTACGCTGTTTGTTCAGCAAGAAATCACCTAATGACAATTTTGCCATGTATGCATGTGTGATACTCCTGTGTATGAATTTTCACATGTGCATAGACATATATGTGTGTTCAGGAGGACACACGTGTGTGGGTACATGTCAAGGCCTGAGGCTGATGCCTAGAATTTTCCTCCATTGCTCCCTACCTTGTACCTGAGGTATGATCTCTTAGTTAAACCCAGAGTTCATCCAAAGGGTTAATCTAGCTCACTGCCATCCTGGAGATGCTCAGGCTCTTCCTTCAGGGATCAGAGGTGGCTCACCATCTCACCTGGCATGTAGAAATCCAAACTTGGGTCTCCACCTATCTAGCCCTTAATGACCTCTCTCAAACACACCGTTGTCTATACATGACAGATAGCACAGCACACATGAACCACCAATATGCCAATGTGCCTCCTGACCCCAAGTGATCACACATAATGGGATGAAGAAGGTGAGAAGGTGGGGGACTAAGCTGAGATGAACTCACACTCTACAGTTTCTTACTCGCTGAAACTGTATAGCTTGTGAATATGTACCAGTACTGAAATGTTGCTTTTATATTATCTGAACTATACAGATGTTCTTTTGTGTTTTTAAATATTCATTTTATGTTTAGATATTTTACGTGTGTATGTGAATATGTATATGTATATGTATATGTATATGTGTGTGTGTGTGTATATATATATATATATATATATATATATATATATATATACCAGGTGTGTGCCTGGTGCCCATGGAGGTCAGGAGACGGCATCAGATCTCCTGAAACAGGGGGTTGAGAGCTGACTTATGGGTGATGAGACTGAACACTTGCAAGAACAGCTCGGGCTCTTAACAGCTGAGCCATCTCTCCAGCAGCAATCAAGGTTTTTAAAAAAGATTTATTTATTTTATATATGTGAGTACACTGTTGCTGTCTTCAGACACACCAGAAAAAGGCATCCGATCTCATTACAGATGGTTGTGAGCCACCATGTAGTTGCTAGGAATTAGAACTCAGAATCTCTAGAAAAACCATCAGTGCTCTTAACCACTGAGTCATCTCTTCAGCCTATCAATCAATATTTTTAAAATTATGTTTTAGCAGTTTTACTTCTTAAACTTTATGCACAGGCATTTGCCTTTTTGCATATAAAATGCAGAAGCTTCTGGAAATACAAATATAACAGAAGAGAAGAAGGAAGAGCCAACACCAGCCCAAAAGGTACAGAGCTGGCTTCCTATAATGTTCTGGCAGAAAAGCCCTGTTTGAAAGGACACTGACTGTACAGAAAACAAGGCAACCCAGTAAACACAAACTATGGGCTTTCCTGATCCTGCTCAACTCCCTGCATCAGCTTTTCCTCTGCACAAAAGTGAGTTAATCTGACTGAATTTGAGTTAGTTTTCACCCCGGGAGATGAAACACTGACTTCTGATTCTGAAATTATAAATGTATGAGCAACTGGAGTTTCTATTCTTTAACCTCCAAAATGCTTGCATAAGCAAAGGTTCCCAGGAAATGGCTCAGTATAGTCTAGCCTGTGTTCCCCTTTCCCCATCCCTTCTACTGCAAGAAGAATTTCTGCATATACTCTTGGTCTTCTAGCATCCTTCTACTGCTCTGAATATCAAAGCTCAGTAAATTTTATTCAAGTATCTCAGATGTGCAAGTACCTCGCCTCCTTTCAACATCTTTTCCATTTTTGTCCCCTCTATATATTCCAGACTCATAGAAACTCAGGAACACCAGAAATCTGAGGCATCACCTAGTCTTACTTTCTGACCAAATGTCTCAATACACACATACTTTACTGGGATGACCTAAACTGGACTTAGAACAGAATCAGAGAAAGGGGGGGGGGGGCATTTCCAAACAGCTACAACTGTTATGAGAGACTCTGTTTCACAAAGTGCTTCCATTGTAGTCTGAATCTGTAGTGGTGTGTGTGTGTGTGTGTATGTGTGTGTGTGTGTGTGTGTGTATGGCTATGGTATACGTGTGCATGTAGTGGCCAAGGTCAATGCCAGGTCTCTTCCTCATCAGCTGCCACCTTATTTTCTCAGTTCACCAGCTGCCTAGAGTTGCTGGAGCTCTGGGGGTCCTGTTGTCTCTGCCCCCCTCACCCCCTATACTGAGATTACAGATGCAGGTCCTCATGTCAGCAGTCACTTTACCCACTATCTCCCAGGCACTGTGATGATTAATTGTTATAAATGTATGAGCAACTGGTGGTTCAACTTGATGGGACTGGAAAGATCCTCGGAAACTAGCAAATCCTATCTCTGCATGTGTGTCTCTGAGGGCATTGCCAGGGAGAAAGGGAGGAAGATTCACTCCAAATGTGGGTGGCATTATGGGAGATGGGGGCAGAACAGGATGAAATAAAAGGCAAAATGAGAGTCAATAAAGCAGGTGTGTTTTCCCAGGCTGCTTATGCCCAGGCAAGTGCTCTGTGGACTGAGGCAAGCAGCCTTCACTATGCTCCCCACACTAGCATGTCCCTGTCTCATCACAGGCCCACAATCAACAGAAGTACCTGTGAAAGCTCTGAAGCCACTGGCCAAAACAACTCATTCCTCCTCCCAGGAAGCTGTTTTCTCAGGAAGCTTGGTCACAGCTGGAGTAGTAAGCTATTTAACATATCAGCTCTTAAGGAAACACAATGAAAACTGATTTTCATTACACATATCAGCTCTCCTATCCACGGAATCATCTGTATCTTATTCTTCCAAATAAACACCTCAGACCCAATTTCTATAAGGCCTCTGTAATAGTCATTAAAGGCAGTGAGACTGAAACACACAAGGAGTTCTAAAATTACTTTCTTCTTAAGTGTAAGCAAGATTGAATCTACAAACTCTGCCAGTCAAACACAAGCGCAGTATGAATCCCTAACAGTGAACCATCCTTTTAAAGTTATGATGCATGGGTCACATAAAAACCCAGGCTCTCTCCCCCTGGATGCAATCACCTCAAGGCACTCCAGACACATAACCTTCATTCTCTCTTGGAACTTAGGAAGTATTTAAAAAAACAACGTGGCATAATTAAATTTACCCAATTTTGCCATGTTCAAAGAGAGTCTTAATACTTATTCAATTTCACTTTTCAGAAAAAAATAAAAATTAAGATTAAATTGAAATACCTCCCGTAAGTTTTAATTTATAATCACATTTACATTTAGTAAGAACACAACAGCGTTGGTCTACAATCTTATAGTTGTAATTGGCTTCACTTCCAAACGGAGAGATCATAACTACCCAGAAAACTCAAAAATGATTCTGACTTTGCCATTTCAAGCCACTGAAGAATTAGTTAATACTGCGTATCTTGTGGGAGGAACTCCATCACAGGCACTGTGTGTGTGTGTGGGGGGGGGGGGGGGGGGGGGGAGAACAGACCATAGGTCAACCACCTTGGATTGACCTTGAATATTGTTCCTTGGGAACTGTCTGTCCACCTTGCTATTTCACTGAGCCTGGAACTCACTAACCTGGCCTAGGCTGGCAGGCCAGCAAGCCCTGCGATCTACCTGCCTCCACCATCCACACCACCCTCCAGCCCAACCACCACACTCAGCTTTTCTCCTGGAAAGGAGAGATTAAATTCACATCCAGGAATTTTACTGATTGAGCTACCCATGCACATCCCAAAATACATTTAAAAAAAAAAAAAAAACCTTTAAGTATAAGGACAATGACCAAGGAGATGTGGTAGGGGTAGGAAGACAGTAGATGAGGCTGGCCAGTCACGGGCAGACTGTGCAAGATGGAAGGCACTTACGCATGCAACACAGGACTATACAAGTCTTATTACAGGCATACCATGACCCCAAGAGTGCTGTATTCTCATCGTCACATAGAAGCAATTCCAACTAGTATCAGCTCTCTACGACAACAGAGAACCAGGACGTAATCCTGCAAGCATCGAGGAACCTAAGATTCTATATTGAGAAGTAATTGAAGAAGTTTTAAGTATTGGACTTGGCTGCCAGTGTGAGCAGGAACAGTCATTTGCCTAACACTACTTCATCATTATGCGTTAACTGCGATAATTCAAAGCACATATGAATAATTAAAGCTAAGCCCATCTGTAAAAAAATGCTACTTTGGCTCTTTAACAATTGACATGCATTTTTAAATGTTAGATGAAAGCCTTCATCTTTGCAGCTTTAAAAGAGTTACACAATTTTGTAATCGAGTGCTCTTTCATTGGTGGAAAGTTGGGTTACAAGCCCCAATCAAATCTTCCCACATACCAAATTTTTTGCATTCAAGATACTGAAATGTCGCTGGGCGTGGTGGCGCACGCCTTTAATCCCAGCACTCGGGAGGCAGAGGCAGGCAGATTTCTGAGTCTACGGAGTGAGTTCCAGGACAGCCAGGGCTATACAGAGAAACCCTGTCTCGAGAAAAAAAAAAAAAAAAAAAAAAAGATACTGAAATGTTTGATCAGTATAGAACAAAGACACCTCAGCTCCCATGCAGGGCACTGCGGAACTGAAAAGTTATGCCTGTAACAGGTACCACAAGTAGCTGCTCCGAATGTTTTAGCATGAGATAGGGAAGAAAGGGCTGGAGAGATGGCCCAGCAAATACAGAGATTTTTAAAAAGGTGCTGACCCCACAAGATAAGTAAAATGCATAAAAGGTGGGTGGGCTTGGGGCCCACCTACAATTCCAATTTGAGGGAGGCATAGACAGTGAATTTCCTTAACAAAGTAGCCAGTCTAGGGGCTGGAGAGATAGCTCAGCCATTAAGAGCACTGACTGCTCTTCCAAAGGTCCTGAGTTCAATTCCCAGCAACCACATGATGGCTCATAACCATCCGCAATGAGATTTGACCCCCCTCTTCTGGGGTGTCTGAAGAAATCTACAGTGTACTTACATATAATAATAAATAAATCTTTAAACAAACAAACAAACAAACAAAACAAAGCCAGCCTGACTAGCAGAAACTGTTGAGCTCTTGCTTGGTTCAGTGAGAGACCCTGCCACAGTATATATATATAGTGGATCAAGACATACTGCATACATATGAAGCTGTCAAAGAATAAAGTTTTAAAATTAAAAAGTTAAATTGTATGTTAAATATATAATTAACCAAATTAAATATATATTAAAGAACGTTCAAAGAAGATATCCAGGTCAACTTCAGATCTACACCTCATCCCCACATACCACGCACACATACATGGGGAAAAGGGAGGGAGGGAGGGAGGGAGGGAGGGAGGGAGGGAGGGAAGGAAGGAGGAGATGGGTGGATGGACAGATGGATGATAGATGAAGGGAGACAGAGAGACAAACAGACAGACGGACCGACCAGACCAGACCAGACTAGACCAGACCAGACCAGACCAGACCAGACCAGACCAGACCAAACCGACAAAGGTTTCTATACAGCAAGGATACTAAGGGGAAATCCAGATACTCCACTGCAGGAAGGCACAATGATGCCATCTGCATCTAAAATTACCCAGGGGCAGGGCAAATGCAAGGAAAACTTAATGACATAATGAATGAAAATATCACAGTGAAATGCATTGTTTGAAGGACTTTTTTTTAAGTAATTAAAAAACACATCAATGTCAGTCACAGTTTGCTTAGAATATTCCCACAGCATTTCCAGAGTGGTTGCTAATTACAACCCTGTCTCAGGGTATCCATTTAGAAACACCACATCCTATACACCCCAACTTCAGTCTCCTCACAGAACACATGAGAAAAAAAATGAACAACCTCACAAGGCTACTGTGAGTTAATAGGTGCAGAACGGTAGCACGGGAGATGGCTTGTGGGAAAGAGTGCTCCCTCAGCATGAAAGTACAAGGACTGCACTGTGGACTCTCAGAACTCACATGAAATCCAGCAGGGTGGCACCCACCTGTCACGTCAGCACTGGGAATCCCTAGATCTCACAGCCAGCCAGTTCACTTAGTGTGTATGTTCTATGTCCTGTGAGGAAATATCTCAAAAACTAGAGTGGGGATCAATAGATGAAAACACTCAATGCCACCCTTGGCAGGTACACGCATACACGCATACACGCGCGCGCGCACACGCGCACACACACACACACACACACACACACACACACCATACAAAAGCTCAGAATCATGCCAGGCACATAACTAAGTGTTGCATATAAGCTGGCTCTTGTTTGTATTTTTAGAGCATCTTGGTGAGTTTTTGTTCACAAAATCTCTAAGGAGTTTTGCAAATAGTAAGCCAGCTGAACTTTATGTATTCCAGTTAGGTGTTCACCTAATCTCGGCTGGCACAGACACTCTTACTCCCTGTGTACTTTCATTCTCTGGGTAGCTCCTACTAAGTCCACAGTGGGATGTGCAGCCCCAGGACCGCCCCAGGACTATGTCTACCTCATCTCCCTCCATGATTCTCACACAGCAACAGAGGTTTATCAATTGATCGTATCAGGACTTGGTGGAAGTGACAGTGACGTCATCGCTCATAGTGCAGCTCGCCAGGTAAAGTGCTGGTCCAGCATGCACCAAGGCCTCAGTTCAACCTTCAGCACCACATAAGCCAGGTGTGAGGCATACACCTATAATCCTAGCACTTGGGAAGTAGCAGGATCAGAAGTTCAAGGTCATCCTCAACTTGCAGTAAGTTAGAGGCCAGCCTGGGCTATGTGAGTTTGCTCCAAAGTGAGTAAATGAATGAATATTTAAAAGAAAAGAAAATTCAGATGCACGATTAAGCCCCTTTAGATTTCTATTTCCTCATCCACAGAGCCATCCTTGACACTTCCTTTAGAATATAATTCCACAGCAATAAAAGGCTCAGTACAGGTGGTATTTCTGGTACTTTTGGTAGCACTTAAAAAGGTGGTGTAAAGGTCAAACTCAATGACAATAAAGGGCACCTTGCCCAAACTTAGCATAAAAACAGCTCACTTTGGCCCAACAAGAGCAAGTATAAAAAACCAAGAGCCGGCGACACAGAACTCCCCAGGCAGAGCTGGAAAACAAGGAACTGTTCACTCTGTGAGTCTGCTTCCTACAGCCACAGGCTAGAATACTAAGGAATATTCCTGTGACCATTAGGACATGCTGGATTGGTAAACACGAAGGCTACCATTCTCCCCCAAAAGGGAGCAGCTTTCATAGGTGTGATGATTTCTACCGTATCCACTCCTTCCTCACAAGAACCCGCTGGGTAAACATTTTTATCTACATTTGGCAGACAAGTAAATTGAAGCACCAAATATGGCAAACCTGTGCTCATACAAACAAATTGCTTTTTAACGAAAAAAGATGCATCCAAATCAAGAGTCTGACTCCAACGTTCATACTTTCGCCACTATATTTATATATGGTTGTAATTAAATAATTCTAAAGTAATTTTTTTCCTTGTTCTGGTCAACCCCGCTAGCTCCACTCGACCCTGCTCGCTCCCGCTGGCTCCGCCCCCCCCCCCCCCCCCCCCCCCCCCCCCGCTTGTTCCAGTCGGCGCTCGCTCTGATCGGCTCCGCTTGCCCCGGTTGGCCCTGCTTGTTCTGGCCTCCCTTTCGGCCCCACTCGCTCCACCCCGCTAGCTCTGGCCGTCCCGCTTGCTCCGGCTGTCCTAGTTCGGCTCCACTCGCTCCGGTTGGTCTCTCCAGTCCAAGGATTCATTTCTTTTTATTCTTCATAAGTACACTGTAGCTGACTTCAGATGCCCAGAGGAGGGCGTCAGATCTTGTTGCGGGTGGTTGTAAGCCACCATGTGGTTGCTGGGATTTGAACTCATCACCTTCGGAAGAGCAGTCGGGTGCTCTAACCCGCTGAGCCATCTCACCAGCCCTTTAAAGACTTATTTATGCCGGGCGTGGTGGCGCACGCCTTTAATCCCAGCACTCGGGAGGCAGAGGCAGGCGGATTTCTGAGTTCGAGGCCAGCCTGGTCTACAAAGTGAGTTCCAGGACAGCCAGGGCTAGATAGAGAAACCCTGTCTCGAAAAACCAAAAAAAAAAAAAAAAAAAAAAAGACTTATTTATTTATTTTGTATATGTGAGTACACTGTAGCTGTCTTCAGACACACCAGAAGAGAGCATTGGATCCCATTACAAATGGTTGTGAGCCACCATGTAGTTGCTGGGAATTGAACTCTGGACCTCTGGAAGAGCAGTCAGTGCTCCTAACCGCTGAGCTATCTCTTCAGCCCCCTAAAGTGGTTTTTTTAATGTTACATGTTTTACAAGCAGTTTTCATGTATGCGCACTTATGTGCATGTGTGCGGTGTATGTGTGTGCCTGAGAGCACAGACCAGAGGCCAACCTTGAGTGTTAATGCTCCCAGGCTGACTACCCTGCCTCTAATCTATCTTATCTCTGCAGCCTCCTTACCTGAGCTTTGAAAGGGATTCCTGCCTACTAATGACCATGCAGTTTTCTACAAGTATTAACCAGACTTCTGACACTGAAAAGACAACCCCATAATCTGTCACACTGGAGGCCATTTTTGTTGTCTTAGATTTCTCCAAATGAACTTTTACTTGTATAGATTAAACCTGAAAAGAAACTGTATTACACCATGATAAGAAGGGTTTCCTCTTAATCCAAACAGACTGTGGTACTAAAGATGAATAAGATGTTAGCAAGAGAATGTTAATCATTTCCAGCTAAAAATATTTGTGCTGGCTCCAACACTCAGGTCCATCTGTCCTAATGGATTCCTCCTCTCCTCTCTCTCCTCTCCCCTCCCCACTCCTTCTTCTTATAGGGCTATAGACTTACTGACATCAACAGAATCCTTCTAAACATCACATTCAGGGAAAATGATTTTTAAAAGGTGTGACTCTGCTTATGAAAATACATCCTCAAATGGCATTAAGAACTCGGGGAGACACACAAATGAAGAGTGATTTGGCAATAAATCAATGGGTCCCAGCAGGATTCTGTATAATGAGAAACTGCAGAGATAAAGTACCACTTCTAGGTCCAATGAGTCAACAGTAAACTGACTGGACAAGGAAAGCGGGCTTGGTGGGGAGGTGTGCCTGTGGAAAGGTGGTTGCTTGGTGGGGAGGTGTGCCTGTGGAAAGCCGGCTTGGTGGGGAGGTGTGCCTGTGGAAAGGGCCGTGGGTTTAGGATGACCACAGATCAACACCAGCCGGGAGTGTAACAAGGGGCCTAGAAAAGACAGAGGTTGTTAGGCTAAATACTGACCAATAATCAAGGGAAGGCAGAGAGATCCAGCCTGGAAGGGGGCCAGCAGACTATACCTGAGTTCAGGGAACACAGCTATTTAACATACCATGTTCCTTTGAGGAAAAGCAATCAGGAATGTGATATATCAGAAACTTAAAGCTATTACAGTAATATGATCTCTGGCTTTAAAACTGCAGCCCAGGCCCCTCCTCTGTATATAGTCCCCTAGCACACTTTTCCCACCCCCACTGGACCACATAAACTGCTCTGACATACATTAGTTGGCCCAATTTCCCCTGGAGGATATGGTTGTTTCCCCATTTTGTTCACTGATCCAGCCATGAATGTAAAACAGGCACATAGCAGATACTCAGTAAACTACATGAGTTCATTCATTCTTCTGAAAATATGGTGGACTCTTTACAACTGAAAAAGAGAAAGTGTAGGTGAAACAAAACTGACACTGACCTTTAATTACATATATTTTACTGATCACAAATCCCGACTATGAGATGAGCAAGATACTTTGCAGTCTCAGATCTTCCATTCATACTCAGGTATGACTCTCAGAGAGATGGGCAAATTGAAAATACAAGCTGCTGGCTCTAAAAATGAGACCATGCTAAGTTTGGGAGAACAAACAGCATTTATCTCTCTGTACTATTATGGTGACCAACTAAGAAAAAAGTAGGACACGTATGCTATGATGCTAGCAGGTGGAGGGAGAGGGTGGAGGATTCCAAGTTGGAAACCAGACTAGATCTATATACAGTAAGACCGTCTCATAAAACAAAACAAGTAAGCTGGGAGGTGATGGTGCACACCTTTAATCCCAGCTCTTGGGAGGCAGAGGCAGGTGGGTGTCTGAGCTTGACAGAGTGGTCTACAGAGTGAGTTCCAGGACAGCCAAGGCTACACAGAGAAACCCTATCTTGAAAACTCCTACTTGAAAAATTAAGACAAAGTGTACTAAAGAACTTTTCAAATCTGATCCACAATACAGTCCTGATGCATGACCATGATCCTCATATTATTAGAGTTTAGTCGTTGTAATGTGTTACATGGGGATCTCACTGTGGAAAGAGCCAGGTCACACTGACAGCGGAACCAACTGTGTGTGAAGTTTCCCAGCTCTGCACACAGTGGTAACAGTTACCATCTATGTTACACCGGCCATGGCGGTGGTGTTTTGACAGTGGACACGGGCAAGCATGACTCTATTCCCAGAGCAGGCAATCAGCCAACAATCAGGACACCCCTGAATACTCTTGAGGATAGAATCTAGGCACTGATGTTACAGTGAATTCACAAGTAGTTTTTCAGGCTGAACCAGGAGTGCTGCTTACACTGAAACTAGAAGGCACCACTTGTCAAGGGCGAGTGGGAAGAAATAGTGCATTGTTTTCTCCCAGACTCAACTGCTCCTCCAGCCTGCAGGAATCTCATTTCCTCTCCCAGGCACTGCCACCATAACAAAAGCTTGGCCTTGGTCCCTCTATTCAACTGTGTCCTTCCACCTGGAAAGATTCTGAAACTGCAGTTCATAGGCAACTACACTAAGTCTCTTGGCCGTGGTTCTAAATACTTAAAACTTGCAAGGCCGCCTTTTAAAGCTGGAAGGTGTAGTTCCTTCTTTCCAAAATAACTACCTTCTCAAATAAAATCCAGCCACAATGGGAGCCGTGGTGTAAGGAAAAGGGCCACTTGTGATGTGTCTGTCATTACAGGCTGTAAGTGAGACAATGCGCTCTTGTATTCAGAAGGACCCTCAACATGAACCAAACAGTTATAATCACAGATGCAGTCAGCGTTAGCCTTGTGGGATACAGTAATATGTGAGCGGGGCCTGCAAGTCTGTCTTAGATCACTTTCAGGAGTCAATGACAAATACCTATTCCAGAGTCAATGCAATCCACACAAGACAGTGCAGGACGCCACCTCCCCAGCAACTTGAATCTTCTTGATGGTGAAAGAACGCCATAAAAGATTAAAACCACAACTACCATTCACAAGCTAAACACCACAAACCACAACAGAGGCTTTGCATAAAGCTCATTAGTGGGGTGCTTACTAGAACTCACCCAGCCCTGGGCTGAATCCCCAGAACCACAACCAAACAGGCCTCACACTACAAACCAAGTCAGCTAACTCAGGGTAAGAAGCCACTTTGGGACCCCAAACAGCTACAGAAGTGGAAAGTGGCCTAAGTCAGAAAGCCAGTGATCAGGAGAAGAGATAGAATGAGAAACCTCATAACTCTCTATTCTATGTTCTAACCTTTCAGGAGATGATACTCCAACCTTGCCAGCCAGCCCTTCCGTGCTCTCTATTAATAAAGTCTCTTTCCACTTAGCCTACTACTTGAATAAAAA
This sequence comes from Mus minutoides, assembly GCA_902729485.2. Classification (NCBI taxonomy): domain Eukaryota; kingdom Metazoa; phylum Chordata; class Mammalia; order Rodentia; family Muridae; genus Mus; species Mus minutoides. The sequence continues at coordinate 674,213 of LR750148.1, read as the reverse complement.
CTGGCTCTTTGTACGGTTTAGATGAAGTACTATCCTATAGTATCCTACATTATCTTACATTTTCTCAATTAATTCTATCTACTCAAGAATAATCTTATGAGCAGCTGATTTGAAAGAGGAAATACCACCACCTTCATCTACTAAGGATCTAACCAAATACATGTTCCATTGAAAAATGAGAATCCAGGGAAGTTGACATTTCTTTCAATAGCGACCTTTAGAAACATACTTACTCGCTTAATCCACTCAACACATCCTCTCCCTGGAGTCCAGAGAGCATGCAGAGCGCAAGAGTCACTACACTGGTCATCATTTGTGATCCCACACAGTTTCATTCGGAGTCCCTGGTGTAGTTTGCAGTCCCGTGAAGGCTCAAGATGAGGGATCTTTTTCCATGATGGAGATCTCATGAGGCTATTTGCCAAGAGACTTGATTTCAGCCAGAGAAGGTGGTGTATGCCTTTAACCTAAACAATTGAGTGGTAGAAACAGGAGGATCTCTGGGAGTTTGAGGCCACCCTGGTGTACACTGTACGTTCCCTTGGAATGGGGGGAGGGGGGGTCAGAGGCTAGCCTAAGAAGAAAGAGGAATGCCAAGGGTACAGTGAAGTTATGTTCTAAGCAAATAAAGGAAGGGATGTACTTAAGTCGCCACTGTCATGGGTGGTAGACAGGCCACTGAGAAGGCAGCCATTGTTTCTGCCCTGGGACACGGTATGGGTTTCTCAGGAAAGACATAAAACAAGTTCTAAAAGGAAAACAGAGGAAACTATTAGGAAGGGTTATGTTTCCCAGAATCTAGGGTGTCACAACAGGAACACCCTTAGAAAACGCCCTGAGGAGGAAGTCTGAAGTATATATAGCAGCTAGCTCAAAAAATAATAGGCAATAAGGAATATTCCAGATGGAGAGACATCCATGATTCCGGGCCAAAAGCTGCGGAGGAAGGGGGCATTCAGAGCTAAAAGCAAGTATGTGATTGTCACGTGAGAGGTGCAAGCTGCAAGAGTAGGGTGGGGTGGCTGGCTAGAGTCTGTAATGAGCCTCTGTCTGAGGACAGAACAGGCCCTGAGGAACGGGAGGGGCCACAGTGGCACAGGTGAGTTCTCTAGTAGGAAACTCTGTCAAAGTCACTACTACTGTGTCAAATTTTCTTTTGTTAGAGATGGGGTTCTCCTACAAACTGTGACCCTCTTTCCTCAATCTTGCCAGCCATCTGTACCTGACCGATGATCAGTCTTCTAGAATGATATCTGAAACCACCAAGCAAGGAAGCCTGTCCTACCCCTAAGAGAAAAGTAACAGTGAAAAAGAAGATAAGTGCTAGGGAGGACCAAAGGGCAGACACTGGAGGGGACTTCCAAGTCAGCCACAGGTCAAACAGAGCAGAGGAACAAGGCCAGAAACTCTCTCACCAGCCAATGTGCATCGTCAGGACAAGTGACGAACCGTTGTTTCAAAGCCACCTAGCTTTGCAGGCCTTATCAGTCAGCAACAGAAAAGACTGGATGCAAAACTAAAGGGACCCCAACCCCCGGGACCAACATGGAGGAGTATCATAGTCCATCAGCACCAAGTCTGTCACTTAAATATTATGGATATTAAAGTAGTATAGATAACAGTAGGATGAAAGGAACCATCTACAAAGTGAAAAAAAAAAAAGGCAGAATCAGGATATCCACTGTTTCAGAAGCTTCTGGCAACCCATGAGTTAACCACAAACCTCTTCTCACTTAGCTCCATATATTACATCCAAAGAGAGTCCACTGGAAACATGGGTTGAGTCACGATACAGAAACCCAGCAAAGGACTTTGTACCTTGATTGCCACTTAAGTGGTAATGAAAACAGAGAAAATTGTGTGACTAAACAAAGAGATAAAAGGAGCTAATGACACCAAGGTGCTGATCCACCAGCCCAGCAGAGAAACAAACTGGCTTTGCCTTGCCAAGATAAAGAACCCTCAGCACAAGCTGGATCTAACTGGGTGTTTCCCTTTAAGTCTCTACACAGTAGCTTTCCTGACACTGGGTTAAGTCTGTGTAGCTTGCCAAAGGCACTTTCCACTGGTCTCCATCAGAAACCCTCCCAGGGAAGGTGAATGCGCAAAAGTGGAAGGAGTTTATAAGCTGGAATCAATTCTGACTTCCAAGACCCATCCCCGGACAGCAGAGTCACAACCGACTGTGACACTTGGCCAAGAGCCCTTGCCCTTCTGCTTCTGATGTTTCAAGGTTAGGGTCTTTGTGTGTTTTGAGTAACAACAGTCTGGGTTCAGCTGAGGAAATCCTCTCCCTCCCCATGTGGCTCACCAGGAAATTGTTTATAAGTCAGCTTGTTCCTGGAGGCGACCTAACAGGAGTAGGAACTTGCCCTTAAGGTTGGTGGCCCTCCCCTGGCCAATCTGTGGCTGGTGGTTCAGCCACAGAGCCACAGGCAGCCTATGTAGCATGAGCCCATCATGAACACGTGTTTCCTGTATGGTCTGCATTGGATATGCATGACCACAACTCATCCTGCTGCACCTGCTACATGGAAGTTTTTAAGACTATTTCTTGGAAGGGGAGAGGGTGCTGCTGGAGATGCAACCCAGGACCTCCTAGATGCTAAACAGGCGTGCTAGCAACCACCTGCCCCATAGCCCCTAGTTTATTTTTGCCTCCATTATAATTAATTCTAACAAACAAAATTGTACAGTACTGTATGAGACAAAAAAATGGAGAGAAAACAAAAAATATATATCAAAATTAGTCATTTTAGGGACTAGAAACAAGGCTCAGCAGTTAAGAGCATTAGCTATTCTTTCAATGGACTTGGATTTGATTCCACCCGCATAGTAGCATATAACTGTTTAGAACTCCAGTTTCAAGGGATCAGTGCCATCTTCTGGCTCCCACAGGTACCAGCTATATGTGTGGTACACGGGCATGCATACAGGCAAAACACCCATACACATAAAATTTAAAAACTACTAAAAGGTCTTTAATTTTTATGTAATGAACATTCTTGTGTTACACGATTAAGTGAACTCCTAAGAGTTATAAATAGGAGAGACCAGGCATTCAATTTACTAGAAACCAAGATGTGATTTCTTGTTGTTACTGTTGGCTTTTTTTTTCTGTTGTGTGTGTGTGTGTGTGTGTGTGTGTGTGTGTGTGTGTGTGTAGAAAGAACAGTTTTCAGAATCAAGAGAATGTATACAAAATAATACTCTGTCAAGAAATGTTTGAGCCTGGACTAGTCTAAAGTGAGTTCTGGGACAGCTAGGGTTATATAAAGAGACTCTATCTCAAAAATAAAGAAAACAATAGGAATGTTTGACCAAACCTCCTAATCTAAAGAAATATTTTCCATGTTATACATAAAAAACGACATCTGTCCTATCAAGTTCAAGCACACACAACATGGAAATTTTAACCTATTAAGAATTTTCCAAGCCACAGCTATGACTCAGTTTTAGCATCTAAAGTAGCATGCAGGAAGCCTTGAGTTAGATCTCAAGCATAGACGAGGCATGGTGGCACATCTGAGAACTAGAGATTAGAAGTCAAGGTCATCTTTGGGTACACAGAAAGTCAGAAGTCAACCTAGGTTTTAGAGGACTTCTAAAAGCGGATTTCTGAGTTCGAGGCCAGCCTGGTCTACAAAGTGAGTTCCAGGACAGCCAAGGGCTATACAGAGAAACCCTGTCTCAAAAAAACTAAAAAAAAAAAAAAAAACCACAAACTGTCTTTTTGCTTCAAGTATCTAAACCACAAATAAAAACAGAGATCTTAAGATTAGGATTTGATGAATGGATAGGAACAATTTATTTTACTTTAAGTAAACTAAATCAAATCATAAAGAACCAAAGCAAAAAGTTTTTTTTTTTTTTTTTTTTTTTTTGAGAACAGGACTTTTAAAATAAGTTTTGCTTGTTTGGTTGGTTTTTTGGGGTTTTGTTTTTTTGGTTTGGTTTGGTTTCGTTACATTTTTTTTTCCTTGGTGCTACTTCTGCAGCTGCTTGGGGTTGAGGGTGGTATGTTAAATAAATCAGAACCTATGGTTTTGCACAAGCAGACCCTATATTGTTTAATGATGGCCTTTAAAACAAATGTCGAGTTCTGCTCTCACTTTCCTGGTCAAGATGACTGAAGTGCTACACACAGACTAGAAATGGACAAAATCACCATTAAGATCTTATAACACTGTCAAAAATGACAACCTTCCCACTGGCTAACATGTAGCACCTGATACTCTCATGTGGTGCCGGGCAATTTCATGCACTAGATAAAATAGATGAAAATAAAATTATGTAGGCACTTCTTTGGATACAGACCTCTTCTAAGCATCACAGGTGGGACATCCTAATTATCTAAACTAACAGCTGTACGTGTTCTTTGGGGTAACAATGACATGAGACTTATTTATAGTTTTCCCGAGACTCATTAAACATTTCCTGAAATGAGACATCACTGAAGCCATTCCTTTCTGATAGGCCAGCCCAGCACAAGGGGAATGGTCCTCAGAGACAAAAGGAAAGGCTTAGCAGAGGGCACTGCGCACAGCCTTGTGGACTGTGTGGTGAGGATGCAACCCCTGTAGGTAAACAGCAGGAACAGCTGTATCCTGCCTTGCATGCCTCATTCATTTGGGAGGGTCTCTAATGTAAACACCAGCGCTTGTTTTCGTGGGCTCTTCGAAATCGTTTTATTGTAACTATGTAGTTTAAGAGAAAAATATAAGTATGCCTGCTCTTACTTTAAACTAACTTACACAGTGCATGGAAAGAGCTAGCCAGATCATCAATGAACCATGCTCTTTGAACTTCGTGTGTCTCTAGAGTGATACACAAAGAATCTTTTTATGTGCATCTCTTTTTTCAAAGTCGAATTCATGGCTCCTGAAAGTTTCCACACGTCCATGACTACAGACAGGAAACAATGCAGCCATATAATCTCTAGTGTCAGAAAACGTGCAAACCTCACTTTAACGCCATGACTATTTTTTTTTTCATGTTTACACTGTGGGGTGGCAGTGGGGGGGGGGGGGGGGGCAAAAAACCCCCAGTACTAAATCTGGGAAAAGTACGAAGAACTAAAAATAGATGACTCAAGTTGATTCTAAACACAGACTGGAGAATGTAAAGTAACCTGAAGAAACATTTAAAAGGTCTTAAAGATGGTTTGTGATCTAAAGTCAGAGCGAGTATTGCAATGGTGAACATTATACTGCAGACCCATCAAAACCAGAAGTTAGGAGAGAGATGAGTTAGATAAAATACCAGTCTCTCCTCTCACCTGCCCTAAAGGTTTGTGTCACTACATCAGACACTGTGAGAAAGGAACTGGAAGGTAACAAAAAGCCCAGTCAGGCAATGGTATGCAGATGTCTAACAAGGGCTGGAAGCAGAGCTGGTATTACTCATATTCTCTCAATGTTAGTAGCACATTGTGGCCATTTGAGAAATGGTTATTCCTATCATATCAAGTTTTTTCATCATTACTATTCTCTCTAGAGATTAAAGAAGAATAAAGAAAAGTCTTTAGTGACCAAAAAAATAATAATAATAAAAATGTTGAAATAACAGTGTGGCAGAGGCCTAACTGTCCTCTGTTCTGTCCCTCGGTATCAGAACTTTAATAACCTTGTTAACCACATGCTGCAAACGAGGGAAAGGCTTAAAGGACCAGGGACCCTCCCACTCCCAGGAGATCATTCTCATTTTTCCTTAATAAATCTATATTTACTTTGCTTTAGAAGTTTAAGAAAAAATGACCAAGGAACCCAAAAAGGACCTCTCCAAGCCCTTAGTTCTTAGTCCAAACAAAGTAGAACTCCTGGGGAAAACAAGCCCAGGAATGATCACCCTCTAAGAATGTTGATTTACACCACATACCATGCTTCCAGAAAAGCTAGGAGGCTGTCTTCATGGGTCCAGGCTGCTGCTACTACAAAAAGCCTGAGAATCAACGAATACAAACACAGACATGCCCCCGGAGGCCACTCGTCTAGTATGGCCAGGCTCTGGTGACAGACCTCTCCTGAGTTGCCAACGACTAACCATCTCAATGCGCCTTCATGCAGCAGGAAGAGCAGAAGCCTGTCCATTCTGTCTGTACGCAGGCACTAATTTTCTAAGAGATGCATTCCTGTGACTTAATCACCTTCTAAAGGCTCTAGCCCCTTCTACTACCATATTGGAACTTAGGATCTCAAGCTACAACTGCGAGTTGGGGGGACAAGGAAACTGAAGCTTAGTCTATAGCCAAGAGTCCAGTCACTTTACACTGAGACAGGCTCCTTACTTTTTTTTTTCCTTTTTCTTTTTTTTTTTTGAGACAGGGTTTCTGTGTGTAGCCCTGGCTGTCCTGGAACTCACTCTGTAGACCAGGCTGGCCTCGAACTCAGAAATCTGCCTGCCTCTGCCCTCCTGAGTGCTGGAATTAAAGAAGTGTGCCACCACCGCCCGGCCGGCTCCTTACTTTTAAAGCTGACATATGACCATCACTGAATTAAAGAGACTCAAAACTGTATGCAAAGTACTTATCAGAGACCCCAACCCAGAGGCAACACACAATATATAAATCAGGATTTAGCTTGTTCATAGTAGTGTCACTGGAAGACCTCTGGGGAAATGGAAACTGGTGGATCCCTAAGGCTCAGTGGCCATGATGCCCAGAATACTTGGTTAGTTTCAAGGTAATGATAGATTCTATATCAGAAAACATGGTAGGCTCCTGTGGAACAATACCCAAGGTTGATCTCTAACCTCCACATGTACACACATACACATACATACATACATGCATACATACAAATATTAGAAAGCCCTTACTAATTGATGATTGGCCTACAACCTGTGCTTCAGAGAACTGTCACTCTCAGTGACCCTTCTTACTTTGAATGCAACCTTCTTCTGCTCCTGTCATTTTTCTATGAGGCCAGAAATACTCAGTAGGACTCCAACCCTAATGAACAGCAGTCATATTATCCTTACTACTACTACTATTAAGTATAATATCAAGGGGCTAGAGAAATAGCTCAGCAATTAAGATCACTTGTTCCCAGCAGACAAATGATGGCTCACAACAATTGATAACTCCAGTTCCAGGGGATCCACTGTCCTCTTCTGAACTCCATAGGCACCAGGCACACATGTGGTATACATACATACATACATACACACACACACGCAGGCAAAACATTACACACACACACACACACACACACACACACACACATATATAAAATAAATTCTTATGGTCTAAATTCCATGGGACCTGAATTACAGATGGTTATGAAACACCTTGTAGGGAGTGGGACTCAAACCTGAGACTTCTGCAAGAGCAACAAGTGCTCTTAATCGCTGAGCAACCCCTTAAAAATGTTTTTAATACAAAAATCAAGGTTTCATATACAATAACTATCTTCCTTCACAGTTCAGCTGTATATAAAGCAGAATGTTAACCAAAGTCTCACCATCCTCATCCACAGGATAGGGATGGATGACAGCATCTCTATCCAAAGGGATTGCTCAGGACCAGTACTTAGGAAACACTCGTAATAGGGGTGGCACATAGAAAATAGTAGATGATGTTTATTAGCACAACTAATATTGATCTAGGGTGGATGTATCTCACTGTTACAGAAGACTGGCTTAGCATGCATGAGGCTCTAGATTTTGTCCAAAGCATTACAAACCAACTTTTTTTCTGCTGCTACTTGGGGTACAAAGTAACAAATTTGTTTCTATTCTTCCTGTAAAATTCACTGTAGTGTTTGCAGTGTTGCATGTTTCTTTTGATGCCCCAAACAGAGAAATAGTCTTCTTAAAAGTTCCTTTTTGCCTTGAGGGAGAAAAGAAATATTTGGTGAAAGTGTCCCTACTCCATAAGATACACTTCTGTAGGTGCATGTCTAACCACACACTCCATACATTCTAGCTTGCAGTCCCTGAGAAGGACTTGCTCCAGACAGCCATGATTTCATCCAACGGAGAACAAGGCTTTTCATGGGGAGTGTTGAGATTTAAAGACTTCATGGTCAACTGTGGTTAGTCACTATAACTCTGCATATGAGTACTCACTCATCTTAAGAATATTAATTCTACAGAATTCAAAATGCTTACGTTATTTCTTAAGTGGGCTTTTTAATTTTTACAGTGTTTTTAAGTGTTAAGAATTATATAGCTTAAAGCATCAAAGATTAATATTGTCTTTCCTCAAGCAAAGAAGAGAGGTCTCAGGAAGAAACAGTCTGCTTGGGTCCATCTGAAAGTGAATGAACAAGGAAGTGACTGATCACGTGCACGACACGAGGCAGCGCCGGGGAGTCAGGAGTCCATTCATCCATTTTTAATGTACTTAAGGAAATGTAATAAAAAGTGACTTGGAAACTGTTTTACAATTTGAAAAATATACTAGTTAAACAAGTAGGGTCACAGAGACAGAAAGTGCTATATAAATGCTAATGTCTTTCCAATGCCATGAAAAGACCCCATTAAATATTATACCTTCTCTGGAAAAGAAACTAGCTCTAGAGAGAACCCACAACTCAGCAAGGGAACATTTCCCAAAAAGGTGTCATGCCCAAATTATCAACTCCTTGCATCGTTACAGATTAAGAGAATGTGAGAAGAGAGCAGAGGAAGATATTCCACAATAGAGAAATGGCTAGATAATAAAGAATGCACACACTTTAAGCTCATGTTTGTAATCCCAACTCGTGGAAAGCTGAGGCAGGAGAATCACCGTCACTTAAAAGATCAGCTTGGGAAGGGGAGCACCAATTTTATACTATTAACATATTTGAAGGCTCTAAGTATTCATTATATAATAATTCATTTATTATACTGAGGACATTTAATAGATAGTACTGTCTGGAAGGGGAGCACAGAAGGCAGAACATCATTCAAGGCTTTGCCATGTTCCAATATATATGAAAAGCAACAGAAAAATGTAAAGCAATGTGAGGGTAGGACACAAGTGTTCACGTAGGAGATAACGAAAAGATTTGCTGGAGAAGCTCTTCTTGACATGCAGATTCTCTGGCCAATGTCTCCCAAACATGCTGACTGTGAAAGTCCTGGCAAGAGTGGACACAAGAAGCTGCGTAACCCCACCACGACCACCCAGGAGAGTCGGCGGCCACTCATCTGTGCATCATACACCCACCCATTCTAGGAAAGTGCTGAAGGAGCCAATGACCGTGTGTGTGTGTGTGTGTGTGTGTGTGTGTGTGTGTGTGTGTGTGTGTGTGTGTGTGTGTGTGTAGAGGAATACAGCTACAATTCAGTAGTTTAATTGCAGTTATCAAATGTTCTATTTTTAATCCAGAATCAAAGCACTCCAACATTCTAATTTATTTCTTACTAGGGAAGAGAACACCTGAGTAGCACTTTGGTTTGGACAGTAAGGACAACCTTCATGGGCACTAGCAGGGAATAGAAGTAACTGATACCACAGTAGGAGTACCCCTGGAGCGGCTCTCAGTATGAGGCCCTGGCATTTCCTGCATGCCTGCCACCCCTGGAAGTATGGCCTTCCCGGGGGAACTGAAGGCCATAACTAGAAATCAGAAAGGGCAGAGACAAGGAAAGAACAAAAAGAAGCTACTGTCAGCGTTCGCCAGCGTTCACGGGTACAGGTGAAAGAGGCACAGCTCCCCTCTGCCATCCTTAGCAGCCTGAGGAATTCCCTTAGAGTTACAGGGACCTCAAGTTAAGTCAAACCAGGATTTATGGCTTCTTCCTTGTTAGTCAGTTTATGATACAGATTTGCAGATTAGAGATATTTGAATAAAGGTTGAAGCAGGAGAATTAAGATTAAAAGAGGTGCTCAGAGGAAAGTAAGACAACCAAGGTGTGGATTTTGGTTCAAGAGAGAGGCACAACGCTTTGCTTTTCTAACAGTCATGTGTAATTTAGGTGGGGTTTGAGGTTAGTACCTTCTCATTGGTGGCTACTGAGGGGAACGGGGTAGGGCATATGTCTTTACTGTAAGCACAGTTCAACTCTGAGATCCTTAGTACAATGCTTGTTTACTTTGATGTCAAGTTGGCACAAGCTAGAATCATTGGCAAAGTGGTAATCTCAAATGAGAAAATGTCCCCATCACACTGAACTGTGGGCAAGGCTGAGAGAGAGTCCAGCTCACTGCAGCTCCCCCGTGGTCTCTGCATCAGCTCTGCCTCTGGGTTCCTGCCAGAGTGCCTGCCCTGACATCCCTCAGAGAAGAACTATGTGGTGGAACTGTAAACTGAAATAACCCTTTCCTCCCCGAGCTTCTTTAGGGCATGGTGTTTCACCACAGCAACAGAAACCCTAACTAAGGCGCTCAGGCAATGTCTGGGGAAAGGAATCGGGTCCTACACACAAAGTCATGCACACTCAGCCTGGGTCACTGATAGTTTAACACAGAGTGCCTATACATACAATGAACATTAACTCAGTGTTTGCCACCTTTACAAGGTATGTTAACTGCACTGGAGCTCTTGCTCCTCGGCCAGACTCCAGCATAACAGGCTTCCTCTTCTACTGTCCCCATGACTTCTCTCTCCTTCTTCCTGGCTCATTACTTCACGCCACAAGAAGCCCAAGGTGAAATTCTTTTGCAAACCACAGGTCCTCGATCCTTCTCTCTAGTGGCTGCTGCTGGAAATCACTCCCGCTTTGCAACACTTCACCATGCATTTCCCCATCGGGGAACACTCAAACTTCGCTCCACCCTGGGTCCGTCTTGGTCTACCCACTCCTTGAGGAGCAAATTTCAGCAAGCTTTTCCACGTGAATGAGAAACAGAGCCAGGGTGACAACGAGATTCAGCAGAAACCAACACGGCTACTGCTATTTGTCTTGGCAATGGAATCCAGTGAGTTGGTTATGTCATGTGCCCACAGCCAACTTTCAGTAACTCGTTACCTGAAAACGGCATCCCAACTATGCAGGCAGTCACGCATGCACATGCACACGTGTGTGCTGCACACCACATAAACAGCAGCTTCCAAGTACGTCAGAACATGATTAAAGAGAAAGAGTTCAATCCATAAGAGAGAAAACATGCAGGCACTGAAAGCTTTTTCTGTTGTTTGTTTTTCCGTCTTCATCTGCAGATTGAGAAGGTACAGGTAAAAAGCAGATAAACTGAAGAAATACAGCAGCTGGTGACTTTACACAGTACGCTTTTCAAGTAAATTTTAAATGAGGGAAGAGTAATAGCCAGGCAATCTCTAAATAATTCAAATAAGGTGTTTTCATCTTAGTTACTCTATATAAGTTAATGTCAATTTACAGCCAGCAGTCAAAGAAAAGTTGGCCCTTTTCTGCGCTGTGTTGTATTGGTACTCTGGGGCCTTCTGCTGAGTAGCTTCCAGATATCAGTGTGTGCCCTACTGCTATGTAAACTAACGCCCCAGCTTTTACGAGGTGCAGTTCCTGAAAGAAACAGATGCTGATGTTGCATGAGAACAAGATCTGAACATCACAGCAACAGTTTCCTAAAGCAGCTAAATGCTATTCTGACAGGCCTGTATCCCTCTGTGTTTACAATTTGATCTATACAAACTATAAGATTCAAATGTGTAAAAATCTCAAAAGTGTAGTGGGTACATGTGTTTTAAATGTAATTAAGAGACACAGATTCTGGTAGCAAGGATCAAAATCTGAGCTACTCAGGAGGTCAAAGTAGCAGCCTTGACCCACGGTGGAATCCAGCCTTGGCTAGCCAAGTCTGGGCAACTTAGCAAGATCCTGATTCAAAGTGAACACTTAAAAAGGACGAGTGTGTAATTCAGTGTCAAAGGTCTTACCTACACACAGGTAGTGTTCTACCTCCTGTGTACTTCAATAAATAACACAAAGAAAAATCTCATATGCTCAAGATAATAGGAAAAAAAAAAAAACAGAATAAACTCATCACCTTTCTAAAGTCTGAAAATGCCTGTATCTGTACCTTCTAAGTAACAGTAAGGAGCGCGGGGAAGATGGCTCGAGTGCAAAAGCACTTCACAAAGCCTGATAACTTGAGTTTGGTACCCAGAATTCAGGTGAAAAATGGATACAGGAGACTATGAGCATCTATAACCTGAGAGTACATCTATGAGGAGAAGACGAAAGACAGAGACAGGAGAATCTCCAGAAGTTTAAAAGGCAGCTAGTCTAACTAATGCAAAGAGACCCCCCACCCCGTACAAGAAATAACACCTCATACAAGCTAGAAATGCTAGACCCAACATTCACATGAGTACCATGACATATATGTATCCGCTCTCTTTCCTTCCCCTGTCTCTTACACACATCCATACATCCATACATAGCACCACCACCACCGAAAACACTATCTATGAGGTATGCTGCACTGACTGAGGTGATCCAATGCTCATTTTGACGGGACAGCTTTCCACAAACACATTAATCATCAATGGCATCAAAACCAGTGTAGTGTCTTTCTCTGCTAACACTCAACTTGATCGGAGAGCCCCGTAAGCAGTCTGGTTCAATACATGCACACTCTAGCTTGTCACCTCGTGTGGAGGGAAAAAAAGGAGCTGCCCTGGCACAGTCTGAGATAAAGCAAACACCTCACCGTTCTTTCCCTTCATAAAACCTTCCTCATTGTTGAAACCACACCCTGCTATCAGCATCTGAATAAAATGCCCAGGGCTTTTGCACCTTGATTATGCTGGACTCTAAACTGCTTAGCCAAACAGGCCTAAACATTGTTTAGAACATACTCCAAAGCCCTCACTCGGACCCATAAACCAACAAATTTCTGGGAAGGTCAACATTACTGACCTTCAAAAATATTTTACTCCAAACGTAAATATTAGATTTTCTTTAAAAGGTAAGAATTCAGTTAAAACCAGCTCAGCTTATTCTAAAAAGCTGTCAAAAACCAGAGTCCTAAGCAAGGACTTCAATGCACAGTTGTTTTTTTTTTTTTTTAGATTTATTTTATTATATGTAAGTACACTGTAGCTGTCCTCAGACACTCCAGAAGAAGGAGCCAGATCTTGTTACGGATGGTTGTGAGCCACCATGTGGTTGCTGGGATTTGAACTTATCCCCTTCGGAAGAGCAGTCGGGTGCTCTTACCCGCTGAGCCATTTCACCAGTCCCCCAATGCACAGTTTTTAAGTGCTGTGCATGCTAAGTTATATACTGTTTAAGGAACTATTAAAATGTGTTACTTTCAACATCATAAAATCACAGTTATTTTAAAAACAAATGTGACAAGTTACGAGAGTGATGTCCCCATGAACCATGAGGCTTGATGATTTACGTCTCAAACCAAAATGAAGGAAGTGAATCATCCAGGCTCTTCCCACTGCCCAGAACCCAGCAGTTGAAAGCAACAAGAATGAAGAACAAGATACACAGAGAAAATAGCATGCAAAGAGTATGTCATTCCACTGAGTTGTCCCCCTTAGTCATGACACTCTAGGCCTTCACGCCATTTATAATCTCCCAATCCCACTTCTATCACACAAGGATATAAATGGTCGCTCATTTCAAAGAGAATCAGAAGTGTGGTTCAATCTGCAGCATGGGATGGAAAATCCAACTGCTGTGGCCCAAGTCACACGTCTATCTGCCATGTCCTAAGACCTACAGAAGACACCCATACAAGCACACTCCATCAGCTGTCCTAACACCTGCAGGATACACCCATACAAGCTCACTCCATCAGCTGTCCTAACACCTGCAGGATACACCCATACAAGCACACTCCATCAGCTGTCCTAACACCTGCAGGACACACCCATACAAGCACACTCCATACCCAGCATGTTGTCTTGCTGTATTCTAGTAATTCACCTGACACAGTACATACCCAGCAAGTATGTGTTGAATAACTGTATAAATGTCAACAGCTCTTTTTTTTTATAACTGCTACGAGCTGGCTAAGAATTGATGTTTCTATTCAGTGTAGATTAAAAAGGAAACACGCAAAAGGATTCTTCTGTCTAAACCATCATTTGGAATTGTCCATGATTATTGTTGAAGTTCACAGCTGGGGTCTTTAGGACAGAATCCCCTAAAAGGTAGGTTCAGCTATTCACCCCAATTCACCAAACAAAGAGAAAGGTGGTGCTGAAAAGCAGAGAAAGGAGATTTAACAATGAAGGAGGCAGTGATCCCCAAGATCATCCTCAGGCTACAGATAGGAACTTTAGGTTAAATGGGAGGAACTGAGGCCAGGGGCAAGAGATGTGCACAACTAAACAGTCTTGGTCAAGGTGTGGTCCAGTTGATCACTGTCTCATGATGGATCCGCAAGTCAATCGTCTTCAAGATGACTATTCCTGTCATAACCAAAGGATGCAGCCTTACCATCATAGATAACTGTTCTCACTTGTGGCTATCTCCATCCTCCAAGGCTCTGCTACTCCTAGAACTCAAGGAGACTTCAGGCTTATGGGGCAGAGAGGGATGGAGAATGGAGGTTGTCTGGGTATCTGGAATCAGACACTGTAAAAGTTTACCTCAAGACATCTCAATTCCTTATAAATTTGTGCCTCAGTCTTAAATGATGAAGGATGCTATACATCACTGGTTTTTTTAGACATACTCTCTCTGCATAGTTAACAGGCCTAAAAGCAGAAGTGAACAGGTAGCTGACCTAAAGCAACAGGGACAGATGCAAAATGAAACTGAGATGCCAGGCCTTATATCTGAATTTTAGTTATATTATGGGCTCAGACAAGCAGCCAATGCCCTTCAGCAAAAGTGATTTCTAAGTTCTTACTGGGACTTTACCAAGACTACATTTCCTCAAGAGCAAAAAAAAAGCACCATTTATTCCTTTCTGGATGCTGAAATTTAACAGTCAACAGCCAGCTCAGAGTCTGCACACACAAAACATGCCACCAGGTACACAAGACAGACAAGAGCTCTTTCAAGTGTCATATTATGAATGACACACATAACTGTCCTGTCAGATGAAGAGATATATTTATACCCTCCTTTCAGTTATCAGACTATCAACACAAGGGACCCCCAAGACTAAAATTTCCTCAGGAATCCCATGCTGGAGGGATGGAAGGTTGGACCCTTGTGAGAGGAAACATTTCGTTTTTAAGTTTAAATTACTGTGCCTGGCAGATCTATGAAACAAAAGGCCTCTAACTTGTAAGCCCCTTGCCCAAGGACAAATACTTCCTGAAATGCTGAAGGCTATTGTTTTTGGGAGATAACAAGAGGATGTGCTTGATCACATGTGAGCAAGAGATATGTAGACAAGAAATAAGTCAGGATGTATGCTTGACCCTGATTGGATATAGGCAGGAGGTACATAGGCAGGAAATATGTCAGGATATATGCTTGCCCCGGAATAGACCTGATGGGAAATATAGTGGCCTTGTGGGATTGCCTTTTCAAGCCTCTGCAAGGTATGCCTCATGGCCATTTTGTAGAAACCCAGAGAGAAACCATCAACCTGGCCAGCTTAATTAAAGCTTGCTTCAATTTTGCCTTTAAAAGATGACAATGGTCTTCTTCTCAAACAGCAAGGTTAACACCCTAGGGCAGCACAGAGTTCTGACAGTTCATGAGACCACCTAGCAGGACAGACCTGAAACTAAGATATGATAGGTCAATGGTGGGCTGAACGTGGACTTGGGAGATGACTGGGCCCTTTGATTCCTTGTTCTTCCCAATGTAGACGTCTTTTCTCTCTGCTTCTCACCAGTACTCCTCTCTCTCCCAACTTTTAAGTGTAAGACCCAGTGTTGTATTTATATTGGATCAGAACTGGCAACATTACCAATTCATATTTTTGTAGCAGCTTATACATTTTAATCAGAAAGCATTGGAGGAGCCAGACATCTGCTTTCTTCAAGGCAGGAAATGAATGACAGCTTCTCACCTGGAAGGCTGAAGTAAATGTGTCTGACAACCTGGTGATCCTTAGCTATTTTATTAGGAGCAAGCCTCCACCTCAACCCCCTCAATATCCAGGAAATTATTTAGGCCCTAATACTGCGTTTTGTTTCTCAATGAATAGAATCATCCCTCTGAAAAAGGCCCTAGCCCAGAGCTCTGTCTATCAGCCAATAGAAGTCATTCTTACTGTGTGGTCACAGGTACTCTGCTACCTTGCTTAGGGAGTTTTATTGTAACTATGTCTAAAGCTTTGTTGTGATAACTGTCTCACGGAATCCCTTTCCCAAAGATTTATTATGCTTATTGCATAAAAAGAATAAACCACGATGTCAGTCTCTGGGAGATTCTGACCCAGTACCCACAAGGATGGTCTTGAGTTTCATTCCCACACCACCTCCCCTCAGGCTGTGAGTCTCTCAGGAATCTCAGACAAGAGCTAGATTGTCCAAGTGAGTAATCAGTTAGCTGTCTGGAGTTCAGAAAACACTCTCAGGAGGGACAAAACACTTCTAATGTAAGAAAGTACCCTTGAAGAGGTCTCGCTCAACTTGTGTGGTCCAAATGCCAATCTTGGATTTGTAATCTTCCAAAAACAGCCTTGTACCGTGTCCTGTCCAATAACACTTAAATGAAGTAACTTATTTCAACCACAACCCCACCCAACTCAAGCACCTTCAGGGAGAGGAATACAAACAAAATACCAAACGTCCTCTACATAAACCATGCTCCATTTTAACACCAGAGATCATTTAAGAAAACAGTAAGAGTCATTTCCAAGAACTTGTGAATTATCCTCTAATCCATCAAAGGCCTTGCAAAAGGCACCAAAACAGCTCAGTGCTGTGGTCACTGGACATCATGTCTGGTTCTGGGCAGGGAGGATACCGAACAGAGAGAGCTCAAAGAAGGATCTGAACACACACTGATGTTGCTAAACAGGCTAGAACAGAATGGGAGAGCTTCCTCAGGCTATCCCTACAGCACTCTGTTCAACCACTGTGCTTCCTGGGAAGGTTCCAGGTCCAGCTACTCTAGAGCAGCACAACCTAACGGCATCAATCGCAACCTCCAACAACCATGAGGACCCACAACCTGCAGCTCTTATGGTTAAAAAATTAATGCTCGTTTTGTTCCTTTTCCATCGCTTCAGTGTAAGCATCCCAGTGCAAATAACAGTCAAGTGCACTGGGCTGGGAGCACATGAATCCACGCGCCAAGTGAAATTCTATCACATGTAGACAGGGGAGCAGTGAACCTGCACCACCCAAATATAAGCCAGACCTGGTTCAAGCATTCATGGTAAGAAAACAAACGAAATATCTCACAATTAACTTTCACTAGAGCCAACCTACTGAAATAGTATTTCACACATAATCATTTGAGTAAAACAACATTACTGATATTAATTTAACTCATTTCTTTTACTCTTTTTTACTCCAGCACTGCCCATCCCCAGCCCATTTCATCCCCCCACCCCCCACCCCCAACCCCCAGTTAGGATCTCACCCTATTGTACAAGCAGGCCTTAAACTTAGAAACCTCCCATCCCAACCTCCCTGGTAGGAGAGCATGCACCACCACACCTAGCTAGGAATGTTCAGACTGCATGCAATTCAAAATATGTTTATATTGGATAGAACCACTTCTAAAGAAGCAAATCAGGGAGAGAAAGCTCAGCGGTTAGAACACTGGCTGATCTTCCAAAGAACCAGGATTGGATTCCCGGCACCCACAAGCCATCTGTAACTCCAGTTCCAGAGCATGTGTCTCCCTCTTCTGGACTCTCTATGTACCACATTCACATAGTGTATAATAATATCTATATAAGCAAAACATTCAAACACATAAAAATTTTAAAAAAAAAGTAAACCAATCCATATAGCTCTCACTATATAACCATGCTGCTTGCTTGTGCATGCACGCGCCTTTGGTAGTTTGTGAAGTCTATGGGCACTGCTCGGAATTTATAAATAAGTCAAATAAAATGTGTAAAAGAACAAAGGAAAGCAATTATACTGAAATACGGCTTTTTAAAGTACTTGTAAAATAAATTTACAATATAGTAATGTATTTTCTTTAAAAAATCCCTGAGGAATTATAAGACTGAACTTGATAACTATTGCCATCTCTAGTTAGGAAAAAAAAAATGCATAAGGACCCTGGGCATGCTGGTATACGCCTGGAATCCCAGCATCTGAAAGGGAGAAGGATCAGTTCAAGGCCGCCCTCTGCTACTGCTACATTCTAAGTCTGTGAATAGCCTGAGCTACATGTCAGCCTGCTTTATTACTTCTTAAGGTATAAATAATACTACAAGGTATTTAAAAATCTCCGAGTCCAGCTGATGACCTGGTGGTGAACCCTGTTTATCCCATTCTGCCTGTACTCATAGCTGAGAGGAAACTCAAGTTCACCTGCACGTTAGTGAACCTATGGATACAATGTTTCCTCTCCAAATTAGTCTCTTCTAATTTCTACCCACAGGCCTCCTGCGGCCCCATGAACTCCAAGCTAGGCATGCTTCTTTAATACTTGGAGATTCTGTCACCGGGCCTCTATCTCTGGAGGCCCAATCGGTGAATATGATATTGATGATTCGCAGCACTTGGATTTGACCACAGCCAAACCAATACAAGGGAAGAGCCTGTGCTCACTGTGTTCCCTTGCCCCTGCCTCAAACTTTTGTTCTGCCAAAGGAACAGGAAGAACTCTGGGAGCAGTAAATTTGAAAGAAATAAAATTTTATAGCAATAAGCAATTATTTAAACCTATGTGACTAACTTGTATGCTAGAATATTTAGTAAGCAAGAAGACCACATAAATATCAACGGCACTGTGTATAATTCTCACTGTTTCCATCTGCAATCTCTTGTGTAATACTGCGTGCCGGGTGCCTTTCCGAGGAATGCAAATATCACCTCTTTAATCCTACCTTCAGCATCACACACCATCAGTTATTCCCTTTCCATAGGCCAAACAACTAAGGCTCAAAGAAAGGTTAAGTACAAGGTCACAAGACTGGGATTCCAGCAGAAACGGGCTGCCTGTGATTTTCTTAAGAAGCAGATAACACCTGGTAAGAACATAAACCCTCAGACTCCTCCCTGCAAGGAGACTTCCTTCCTGCTTCGAAACAGCTCACAAGGAGGGATGGAAGGCTTCCCTCCCGCCCCTCACCTATTCACAGCCTAGCCAATTAAAGAGAGCAATGTTCTTTGTGAGGCCAAGATTAACTTTCTCTGGTAGCTCAGGCCTGGTATTTTTTCCCACCTTATCTAGAGTTATGTTCCCAGAGACTCTCAAGCCAGTGATAAGCCGAGTTTCGACTTTACCACACCAGGTTAAGAGAGATTGCACACATATTTAGGACTTAAGCAGAGGGGTTGGGGGGGGGGGGAGGGGGAAGAACACAGACACCTCAGTCCCTCTGCTTCCTGTCACTATTGACACTGTTGCCAGGGGAGAGCAAACCCTGGCTGAGTTACAGATTCAGCAGTAAGGTGTCTGCAGGGGAACCAGCCCTACAGGTGTATCCAGGGAGGCAGGTGTACCAGCCACATTCCTCTCCCAACGCCAAACAGACGAAGGTTTGTCTCTGCTGTGCAAGACTCATGGGGCTTGATAAGCCTTATTTAGACAAGGACCTCACAACACAGGAGCGCTTGGGCTAGCAGTGTCTCCGACAAGGAAAGGAAAATAAAACGACTGTCAGGTGCCAGCTATAGAAACAGAGAGGAGAAAAATGTCGCAATAGCATCCATCTCAAGAGACAACCCTAGTTAGGGTGATGGCCAATGCACGTTTGTGACTTTGAGGAGACGCTGCACTTTTCAAAAGTGGACGACTTTAAAAGTCTCACCTTGGCTGTGGGACACAGCATCCCTCTCTGAGATGGCATATCCCAATGGTAGCTGCAATATTAAATGAGTTCATTTCCTCCACCACCACTCGACCTCAGCCACCACTCTCCAGCCCAAAGCAAGGGGCAGAAAGTCAGGCCTGTTAGGCCTGGATCATTCTCAGATTAACAACCTTGTGGAAATAACACTAAAAGAAAATATTTTTCAAGATTTTAGGTAATAACATTTGGGGAGCAAAATGAAATTTGAGTTTGCATTCACGTTTCAGAAAACCTCCAAAGGCCTTTGTTTGGCACAGTTTTCCTCAGAAGCTAGTGGGGAGTGTTCGTCTTAAACAATCTTTTTAACTGATTAAAAAAATAAAACTAAATTAAAACTTAACTAATTACAAATGGAATTCTCTAAGTCAAACTCTTTGTGAAGATATCAGGGCACTCCTTCCTGGTCTCCTAACCAGACTTCTGGAATGTTCTGCTAGTCGAGTAAAAATGAGTAGGGAAATGCTCGGGTGAAGGTGCCAAGGGTGCCACCTTATACAGGTTTTCCACTGTCTGAGTCTTCTCTGAGACCCAGGAACAGAGTACAATAACCTGGGTGTCGGGGAGGAAAAGCCCTCTCTTTCCCCATCAAATGCCCCTCAATTTCTCTCCAAAGGAAAGTGACTGTGCTTCTTATTTTTCTTGAGATCACTATTTTTTAGTTCTAGCATTGCAAGGTCACCTTTCAAACACCAGCATGACAATGGAGCTTTACTGTGCCTCCCTAAGCCACTAGGCAATTGTAGGAAAGGGGACAAGGACAGCAGCAAGCCTGGAGCTGCCAGTCACAATATTTATGCAGGCAGCGGCGGGGGCTTTGTTTTGCTTTCAGTGGAGGATGCAGAGACCTGACAAAGGAAAAATAAAACTCCTCTGCGTCAAAATACAGCCAGGCGCCACTTCCTTCTTTGCTGTCCAGTGTCAAATGCAGACACATCCACAGTGCCCCAGGGCTCAAGATGTCCTTCAACACACACACACACACACACACACACACACACACACACACACACACACGGATAGCAAGTACACATGGCAGCTCCAGAACGGATGCATGGGTTCCGGTGTTGGATACTCTCAGTAAAATAACTGTTTCCGTGAAAATTAAAATGAAACAAATACTGGAGTAAAACGGGCGCTTCTGCCTGTAACTCGCAGAGTGAGCGGGTCGGCCCTCTGTTACAATGAACAAGGCCAGCAACGGAGGAAGCGCTCGTACCCACTCTTGAGGAATTTTAAGCGCTTCCCATTTAGGTAAAAGGACTACTGAGGCTCACAGGGGTTAAAGGTGTCAACCTCACATAACTTAGCGCTTGGCATTTGAACCATGGGGTGCAAGACTCTAAAGGCTGAGATCCTCACACTAACCTTACAGCCTCAAATAATCACCTCATAGTCATGCTTCAGTGGGAGGCCTTAGGTCAATTCAAACTTCTTAAACTCTAAACCTCGATCAGCCTCTGAGTCAATCTCTCTCTTGCTCTCTGTGTGCACGCTTCCTCGAGTACACCAGGTTCAAACTATGGCTGTGGGCATGCTAGGCAAGCTACCACTGAGCTCTGTCCCCAGCCTCCTCGCTTCCCTCGGTGTGATACATCAATTCAAAGGCTTGTAAGCACCCATCTCTTTAAAAGTGAATAATGTCCAGGGCCTAGGGTGTGGGTCAGAAACAGAGTGCTGGCCTAGTATGTGCCACGCCCTGAATCCAATCTGTAGACCTACCAAAAAAACACCTGTTTTAAAAAAACAAAATACAATAAGGATGCTCAACAGTGAAAATGAAGATGCTGCTGGTGGACCATGAGGTAGAGCCACAATGAAGCATACTTGGCATGCTTTGGAACTATCTACTGGAATTAGAGAACTGCACAGTATATAATCAGGTACTACATTTCCAGCCAGGCTAGACCCCAGAGATATAAACACACAGGTATATGCCAACACCATACTCTTCTTTCTAACAGTCCCAAACCATACAGCATAATGTCACCGAACTAGAATGCATTGGGCTGGAGACGACTCAAGTCAGCATGAGGACCTGAGCTTGGACGTGCACCCATGCAAAGGGCCAGGTGCAGCTGCAGACATCTGCAATGGCAGCAAGAAGACCCCTGGGGCAACCATGGAGAGACCCTGTCTCACAAAAGAAAGAGCAATTGAGGAAGATACCAACATCAACTTTTGCCTACCACATCCAGGTGCACATGTGTGTGCGCGCACACACACACACAATGTAGAGCACATAAAGAAATATAAACATATGTATGCTACAATTATCAACAAAAATAGACTGATCTGAGCCTACATGCTTCAGAGATAAACCTCAACAGCACAGTAAGAAATAAAGACCAGGATTAAAATAATCCATGCCAAATTCATCTGTTCATAGAAACTTTCAAGGCTCATAAAACTCACCCACCACTGAGGTTGGGGTCAGGATGGTGGTCCTATTTCATGACAAGGGGTGGAGCCAAAAGTATGGTGGGGCGTGGCTGCTTCAGGTTCTCCTTGAGCTGTCACTGGCCCAGGTGCGTTGACTCAGGCTATATTAGCTCTTATGTATGCCATCATAATGGGACTTGCCTCCCTCTCCCTGACCCCACTCATGTAAAACTCAAAGCAAGACATTCATGAAACTTCAACATCTAAATGGAGTTCTTAAGACAAGCACAAGGGAAACGAAGCCCAAGCTGGGATACACTAAAACTAGCCCAGGCCTTCTCACACAGGCAAACCACTGTGGAGAGATTACTGCAGCCTTCAAAGCTTAGCTTGGCACTATTTTAAACTATGTTTATAGCAAATAAAGATCTGCTTATTGTGGCATCAAAAGGGCATATGTGCAATCCATCTTGAGAAAAACCTTCTAGACAGAGTGCTTAGGGTTTATCGCACCGGCAGGCAGTTAACTGTCTGACACAAACCAGCCTCACCCTGGTTAGAGACTCAGCATTCTCAGACCCTCACTTAGAAAAGCAGAGGATACAGCCTGGGGCCTGGAGCCTGACACAGCGAAATTTATTTCCAACAGTCATACAGGAAGCGACAACATCCCGGGTACTTTGGCACATATATTTAAGGTAAAAAGCCAACGCCCATGGTCCTAGGGAGGAGAGTACACATTCCGTCCCCTGGCTATTATAGGCAGGAGATCATTGTTTTGACAACTGCCAGGGCACAAATAACACTTCCATTTCTGGAAGTTTCTGAAGGGCACAGTGACCAAAGGTACGGAGGAGTCTGAAGTAGCTTGATTCTCTATCTCCTCCATTTGGTTAATTTCAAAAATATTTCAAACTTACTGAGTTCAGACTTTCCCTTTCCAGCTCATTATGTCCCCTACATTTCGGCTGTCTTGCGATGTGTTTCCTTTACAAAATTATTCGATTCACAACAATGTATCATTCCTTTGTCCATAAGAATACATCAATGCACAGTACAATGTCTATGCATAATGAACAATAATAAAGGCTGGATAGGCAAGAAACTATATGTTTTCTCTCCCTCTTTCCTTTCTTTGCCCCATTATCTTTATGAGACAGGGTCTCTAGGCCAGGTTGGTTTCAAGCTCATTCTGAATTTGTAGATAACCTTAGAGGTGAGTTCTGATCATCCTGCCTCCATCCAGGATTCTAGTTAAGTATTACCATTATAGGTGTCTGTCATCAAACTACGCATGGTAGGCAAGTACTTCATCAACTGAACTATATTTCCACTCCCTACGTTCTCTTTTAATACCAAAAGTAGCGCTGTAGAGATGGCTCAGTGGTTAAGGTGCTTACTGATCTAACAAAGGATCAAGGTTCGAGACCTACAACCTGTAACAGACAGCTCATACAAGCCTAAAACTCTAGGTCCAGATGATCAATTCCTCTATGAGCACCTGCACACATGTAGCAGACAAAATCTTATATAGACACACACCTTGCTCATGACTACAAAAAAAAATAATAATAATAAATCTTTATTATCAAAACTAACATTTTTTTTCTGTTCTTCTCACATAAGGGACCATAACCCAATTCTTTTTGAGACTGGTCTAAACTAGTTCCAGATGGGGCTTTTGCCAGTTAAGCCAGTTTTCCTGAGCCTATACCCCTGCTGTGGAAAAGCTCCCAGAAAGGCCAGTAGAGATAAGAAAGTGATGTCTAGACTATCCTGCTTAGCTTTCTGAAATTCTCCAGCTGTTTCACTGAACCTCCACAATCAAGTCAGAGTTCACATTTCACAGATTCCTCGTCAGGGGTTTGACATCTGTGGAGAAGAGATCTGGGGAGGGTGGACAGACATGTCTTTGTCTATAACCAACCAACACATACAGCAACTTAAAGAAGAGGGACATATCTCTGGTCCTTTGGTTATCAAGTGAGAAGGTGCTCTGTCCCAAGGAACAACTCTAAGAGGAGAAAGGTACCTAATTATGTTAATTACAGCATCGAAGCCGAACACCACAGAGACCAAACCACCAAAGTTCCAGGCTGGAATGAGAAATCTCATCGCCCCAAATATTCCCACTTCTTCCATTACGCAGGGAGGAGGGTTCTCACCCCTCTCCCATCTTAACTCCCCCACTCCATCTGGTAAGTTTCCCCCTTGTTTCTATATAACTCACTATTTTTGTTCCTACAAGTAAAAAGACTTCAGAGGAGCAAGGCTTGGTGGTGCACGCCTTTAATCCCCACACTGGGGAGGCAGAGGCAGGTGGATCTCTGTGAGTTTGAAGTCCTCGAGGTCTACGGAGTGTGTCCCAGGGCAGCCAGGGACACATAGTGAGACCCTGTATCCCACCAAAACAAACAAGCATCCGAGAAATGAGTTCAAGTGCCTAGGTTACACATATTTTCCTCCCTCCATGCTTATCGGAAAAATAACAGGCCGCACCTTGTCTCGTATGTCTCAGACCAGTCTGACCGGCAGGGACGCAATCACTAACAGGCAAGCTGAATGAGTAAGTGAACTAAATTCCCATTACCATGAAATCCCAACACAGTCTTTTCCATTTCCATGACGTTACACTTTTTTTTAAAAGTATACGAGTTTTGTTTTGTTTTGTTTTGTTTTGAGACAGGGTTTCTCTGTGTAGCCTTGGTGGTCCTGGAACTCACTCTGTAAACCAGGCTGGCCTCAAACTCAAAAATTTGCCTGCCTCTGCCTCCCAAGTGCTAGGATAAAAGGCGTGTGCCACCACTGCCCGGCGACGTCACACTTTTAATTACAGGAAGGGGATCTTGAGCATTGGCTTTTCCATCTGAGAGTGTCCTACTGTAACAGGCTACATCCATTTGTTGAAATGCATTAGAAGTTGTGTAACAGACTGACTATGAAATAGCCCAACAGGCCTGGTCCCTGCTACTTAGACTGTTTGGTAAATTGGAGAAACTTGACGGTAAACTGGTAAGCTTCTGAATCAATGAAAACCCCTATATTAAAAAAAATAATAAAATAAAGTAAAATAGATGAAAACCCCTGATATCCTTTTGGGGTCTCCATATGGGTGCACATGGATGCATATATCAAAAGACCCAAGTGTACGCACCACCGAAATTAAGTAATCTCTGTCCAGTGAAAAGAATTACTCAACCTAAATTTATAGAAATAAAGTCACCCTGGGTGTGTTACTACCTACCCACAATGCACTTCCCAGCGGTCTCTGAATGTATTCAGTTCTTTATCCCGCCCCTCCTCAGGCTATAATGCTGCTATTATTTCCAGCTTGAGCAAGCATTAGGAACTGCACTGTACACTATCAGCATTGTAAACATGACGTGGACCATGAAGATTACTTATGATAAACAAGGAAATGTAACAAAACACACGAAACTATGCCCTGAACAATAATATGTGCATTCTACATGAGTGACTAACAGCCTGCTGTGCCAGGCGCCTTAGAACACAGCAAGGATGGAGATATTGGTTGGGTCTGAGCTTCAAGGGCACCCGGCCGAAGACAGCAGCCCTCGTACTTGGTCCAGTCAGCAGCCGAAATGAACAGAGAATGACATCCATTCTTACCCTTTTACATGCTTCAAAAGTCACCTTTCAATACAGACAGGCTTCATTACTCTTCTCCCAGCCTTCCTGTTAGGTTCTCTTTAATAAACTTTCTGCAAGATAAACATCATGAATGTCCCATTGTACTCAGGGAAAAAAAGGAGCTTCCAGCAAATTGCTTGGTTAGCACTAAACATCCCTGAGCAATCAGCTAAGTGGTTTGAAGGGCCGTTTGTCCGATTGGAACAGCATCCATGATTGGATTCGAGAAGCTGTTTTTCTCCTGTTTTATACCAGTGGTTACAGGATAAGAAGTGAAGCAAGATGGGTTTGTCTGGTTCAATAGGCAGATACCTGAGCTGTGTTCTTCAGATACATTCAAGGCCTTCTAAATTCTGCTTGAAAATGACACTTGCTCTAACATAAAGAGATGGGAACAATGGCACCTACCTATAGTCCCAGCTACTGAGACAGGACTGTCACTGGAGCCTAAGGGTTCAAAGCCAGCCTGGGTAATATAGCCAGTCTCTAAAAAAAGAAAGCTAAGAGAAAAGGGGAGGGGGATAGATGAAAAAATTCTAAATGTCCATTAGTGAGGAAAGACAAACCACTAGAGAGCTGAGGTGTGGTGCCCCTTACATGGAGAGGTCACATGCTGGCACCAACATCAAGGAAAAGAAAATGCCTACAAAAGAAAAGGGCTCATCTCAAATCGCCTTGAAGTTCCCAACATGACCTCATATCCCTGCTCAGGAAGTAAAGAGAAGAAAGCAAGGACTCCACATTAATGAGAGGAATATCCTTCTACAGTCCCAAATTTAAAAAAACAAAAAACAAAAAACAAACAAACAAACAAACAAACCACCTGTGATGGTTTAAATATGCTTGACCCAGGGAGTGACACTATTATGAAGGTGTGGCCTTGTTGGAGGAAGTGTGGGGGTGGGTTTTGAGAGACCTCCCTCCTAACTGCCAGGAAGCCAATATTCTCCTGGATGCCTACCCATCTAGATGTAGAACTCTCAGCTCCTTCTTCAGCGCCATGCCTGCCTGGATGCTGCCATGCTTCCTGCCTTGATGATGATAATGGACTGAACTTCAGAACCTGTAAGCCAGCCCAGTTAAATGTTGTCCTTTATCATCGTATCTTCTTACAGTAATGGAAACCCTAACTAAGACACCTCCCCAAGGCCCTATCTCCAAGGCTCCCTGAACTGTTAAGGCCTCACCAGTGAGTACCTGGCTCTGGCCATAAGGATCCTGCCTTTGGCTCCTGCTGCTTTCCACACTCCTGGCTATTTAACACTGACCCAGCTAAGGATCCTGCTAAGCAGCTGTGCCTCTTCCTCTCCTGAAATACAATCCCTAGGAATCATACAAATCCTTAGGCTTACCCAGGATTCACTTCCAGAGGATTCCATGAGCTTATCCCACATTGGTTTTTCAATGAGGCCTTGCCATTAAACTTGGGCTTCAAATGGTCCTCCCACCTCAGGTTCCTCAAAATACACCACCAGGCTTGCTCTCAGGCTCCATTCTTTCCCATCCAGACAAGCCAGCAGTGAGCCCAGAGTGCTCTGGGGTTTAGGAGCTACTTCCAAGTTCTCCCAATATTAAAAGATCCATCTCCTGGACACTCGGGCCATACTGGAAAAGAACAGGTTTTCAAATAATAAACACTTTTAGAAACTATCTCCATCAAACTCGCCTCTTTCTGAGTGCTGATGGCACCAAGGACTGCCTCCCAGAGACAAGCAGGGTTGGCCAAGGCCCCAAGGTATAATTATCCTTGCTCTAAAACCTTCCAAAGAGGCCAAAACCAACTGCACGTACTTTTCTTAGCTGAGAAACAGATGCAATGTGTAAACGACTTTCCACTGAACACCTCTGAAACAGATGCAGCTATGTGGTAAACGCTCGCCCTGCCCAGAGCATCCACTGTCAGTGGAGACCGACGAATGAACTCCAAGGCCGCCATCAATCCGCAGTTAGGAAAACTTCCACCATTCGTATCCACTCTCACACTTCCCTCGTTAACAGTGCTGCTTCTCCTATTTCACCGTCACCCGTTTCTACAAACTCGTTTTATGTAATTAGATGTATTTCAAGTGAACGTTTTTTAACTAAAAACTGATATGTCTATAAAGTACAAACACAGAACCAGCTTCATAAAAACAAGGTAACTCTAAAAGCAAATGGTTCCATTAAAAGTTGGACTCTCTCAACTACACTGTGTTAGCAGAGCATAAAAGGTTTTAATTAATTGATATATTTATATTGTGTGTGAGTGTGTGACATGTGATGTGTGAACAGGAGGAGGTGTGCACACGCCACGGCACAGGTGTGGAGGCCAGAGGACAAGTTTACAGAGTCGGGTTCTCTCCTTCCACCTTTATGTGGAGTTGAGGCTTGCAATGTCTAGCATCTTACAGACTAAGCCATCTTACTAACCCATAAAAGCTTATTGACACCTAAAAGAGACTTCTCTGGCATAATTTCAAAAACAGAGAATTGATGGAAAAGAATCTGAATGAAAACAGTAGTAAAGACAGCATGAGAACAGAAAGTGGTAGCACAGCCACAACTCACACCCTAAAGAAATGCCTTCTCCCAGAATGCCCCAGATGGCAAGCAGTTGACAAAGGACTCTCTATTAAAATACCCCAAGGTGATTCTGATCCAGCTAGATTAGCTAGAGCCCAACCACTAGACTAAGCTGGAAACTCAAGTGTTCGAGAAGATATTTTGGCATGACACATGACGAAGCAAAGTGATCGACCTTCAAGAACCCAAGGTCATGCCTGAAGGGCACTGTGCATTGCTGTGTCTCCCTGTTGTCCCAATTCAGATGCACAAGCTTTTCAACTATACAAGAGCTTCTGCCACCTTGTAGACAAATCCTTCATTCTGTAGAATGGGACTAAAATAGAAAGCCTAGTATGCAAATCACATGAGACAAAATATGACAGACCGACAGACCAGTGACTCAGCTGCACAACGCGCAGGAACTAAAGCATCAGCTTCATCATGTGTAAGTGAGGGTGATCTACTGAAGGCTGATCTGAAGAACAAAGATGAGGTACAAATGAAGTACTAGGCAGAGTGGTAGGGACATAGCTGCTGCCTGTCCCACAGTCCATGGAACCTGTTTCCTTTATAACACACACAAACAACCTTAAGTCATTTAATATTATATCTCACGCATGCTATATGACTAAAACAATGTAATCTATATGTACTTCTTCACTTACTCTCACCAAACCCTATGAAGTCACTACTGCTATTTCCATTTCATAGATGATAATGTTAAAGCACAGAGAGATATTCTGAAACTTCATAGGATGGAACACAGGGGAGTCGGGACTCAAATATCATTAGTCTGACTTCAAAGCATAAGTTGCTAACAACCTGTGCATGAGCCTTTAACATGCCATTAGTGAAAGAATTAAGAGGGACGGACAGATGGCCCATCAAATCAAGCCTTGTAAAAGTCTGAGGCATAATCTAAACATCAGACATAGGAGGGCCTACTATAAAATTCTCTCAATTTTGCTGTACATTTAAACTTTTACAGTGGGTAAATGGAAAGATGGCTCAGCGGTTAAGACTATTTGCTCTCTTGCAGAGGACCTGAGTTCAGGTCCCAGAACCCACATGGCAGCTCACGGTAAGTTGTAATTCTAGTTCCGAGGGGTCTGACACTCTTTTCTGGCCTCTTTAGGCACCAGGCACATATTCTGTGCCACCATACAAGTAGGTAAAACATTAATATATAAAACATTAATATATATGAATATATATGCATACATAAATATATGCATATACTATATATGTATACATTCATATATATACATATATAGTAATTTCAAAATGAAATAACTTCTTAGCATATGAGTCACCATTTAAAACAGAAGAAAAATAGTGCAAGGGAGTGAGGAGCTCTAAATAAGGAATACATCAATGCAGGCTGAGAGGACCCCCCCCCACACACCAGAAACTATCCTCCCCAAGCATGTCCCAGCTGAACTCTGTAAACACTGAATCAAGTTACAGGGTACCCCATCTGGAGGCCAAAACTAGGAAAAAGAAATAAATGGACTGTCAGACTGGGTCCTCTGCCAGCCAAGTGAGGGCAATCCTCCTCCACCACAAGTGTGCGTGGAAATGCCAGGACAAAGGCCTCAAGGGGAGCCTGTCTTCTGACATTGCACATGCAAGCAGACACCTCTGGCTCCAAAATGGTAAGGAATGTGGGCACCTAACTGCGCCTATCTTTTTTATGCACTGGCAAGGACCCAAGACAAGTTTATAGGCTCCAAGTAACCAGCACCATAGATGAGGACCTGTTCTTAAAAGCCTGGCAGGCACTGGGACAGAGGAAAGTGCAGAAGGGGCCTTACCCAGATGAGATTGCCAAAGGGAGGGGAGGAAGGGCAGAGGGGAGGAGGGGAGTCTCCAGGTTCACCCTGACATGGATGAGGTGAGGTGAGTTTTCAGGGTCACCCTGCCATGGAGGGAATCCAGACATGCTCTCAAAGAGAACTAGCAGGGTTTTAGGTACACCCCTGAGGTCTTAGAGTCACCCTGCTATGAAGCGAAATCCAGGCATGTTCTCAAAAAAGACTAGCAGGGTTTCTTTCTTTTCTTTTCTTTTTTTTTTTTTTTTTTTTTTTTTTTTTTTTTTTTTTTTTTAGACAGGGTTTCTCTGTATAGCCCTGACTGTCCTGGAACTCACTTTGTAGACCAGGCTGGCCTCGAACTCAGAAATCCGCCTGCCTCTGCCTCGCGAGTGCTGGGATTAAAACGCCACCACCACCTGGCACTAGCAGGGTTTCTTAGGCACACCCCTGGGATAAGTGTTCCGAAGACTAGGATAGGACAGACACTTGAAGTGAAGTCCTGAGCCAAGGGTCAGGAAGAAATGAGGAATAGAACAGAAAACAAGGGAATGGGGCTTTAAGGACACTGGTGCACAGTTAGTAAAAATAAAAGGTGGGGCATTTTGGCAAAACCTACTACAGATACAATGAGTGCCTACCTTTTGAACCAGCAACTACATGGCTAGGATTCGATATTATGAACAGCATTATTGTGCACAATGATACACATTTAAGGGTATAGCATCATCACAGCATTATTTGCAAAACCAAAAGCCTGGAAGAAGTACTCATCAGTGGAGCACTGAGAGCAGGTGAAGGCCAGATCATCAGAGTGAGCACATCTGGAGCTGGAGCAATGGCTCCCAGTTATAAACACTTGTTTTTCTTGCAGAGGACCCAGGCACCCAAACACAGTAGCCTCCATTCCAGAAGATCTAGTTTCCTCTTCTGCCCTTCATAGGCATGCTCGTGTGTGTGTGTGTGTGTGTGTGTGTGTGCGCGCGCGCGCGCGCGCGCGTGCGTGCGCACACACACAATTAAAATAAATTAGGGAAAAGGGAATGAAAAAAATCATATATGCATATGATTTTAAAACACAGAAAGCTGGGGCCAGAGAGATGTCTCAGCAGTTAAGAGCACTGACTGCTCTTCCAGAGGCCCTGGTTTCAATTCTCAACAACTATACAGTGGCTCACAACCATCTATAATGGGATCTGATGCCCTCTTCTGGTGTGTCTGAAGACAGTGGCAGTGTACTCACCTACATTATATAAATAAATGTTTAAAACACACACACACAGGAAGCATATTTCTGTTATGTGCATACATATTATTCTACATATTCTATACTTAACTGAAGAGAGAGACAGACAGACAGACACATTCTTGGATGTGGCTGAATAATCACCAGAACAAGGAACAGCTGCAGGGGTCCCGCAGGAGAACTAGTTAAGTCGGGAAGTTTGAGACTTCTCACTATATCTGTGAACTCAGAATTCTTTTATCCTCCACATGAAGTCCTTTTAAAAACGCGCAGTAAACATAACTGTGTGGATGCTCTAAACCAGACTACTCGCACTGATGCACTCACGGGAGTGTGGGGTTTATGTGGAATTTAGCCACAGTGCCTTGGTGAGTGTGTGCCAGGACGAACTGCTTCTTCACCTGAGCTGGACATTCTTGAGGACACCTTAGATGTACAGCCGGCAGGAAGCACATCAGTAGAGCCAACTTCACAGGAGGTGTAACTGAGAGGAATGGGTAAGCAATCTGTTGTCTGAGGTTCACATAGCACAAGGCTGAACCCTAACTCAAAGTAATTAGGTGAAGGAGTCAGGTAATGAGGACCTTCCCAGAACCCAAGCCAATGGCCACATCTGGCCTCAAGCTTCCTCGCCTCGCTCTGTCCAGTAGTTTCTTCCCCACGCTGAGAAGCAAAGCACTCACCCTCCCTGATTGTCAATTACAGACAACTGTCAGGAGCAAGAAGGATTTCTAAAGCTAGGAATTACCGACTTCGTGGTCTATGATGTGGAAGACTGTCCTGGGTACCACAGCATGCCTACCAACATCTCTTAGCCTCCACTTTCGCTCATCCCAGTGGGAACAACCAAAACCATCTCGAGACACTACAGATGCCAGGTATAACAACAGGCGCTGACTTAGGAAGACTAAACTGATCTCTCAGTTTACAATGCAGTACCAAGAAAGGACTCTGACTGACATTAGCTTGGTGCTCAAACTATTCTGTTCACAGAACAAGTAAAACCTTATCTCCACCCTACGAAACTGCCGCTACACGCTATCATCTTGTTCTTGTATGCTATAGGCCTTGGAGGCAGTTTTGTTACATAGCACGCCTTCCAAAGAGCTGCCCGATGCAGTAAGTCTCTAGGTTGTTCATGGCTCCCTCCCCAATAACAGAGTAATCAAAGAGTAATACTACGGCATGCTTTAGGAGTACCTATATTCTACAATTACAGAAAGGTCAAGCTGTTATCTAAAGATAATGACGCAGAATGTGAATGTGGATGAATTACTTATCAGACTCAATAGGCTACAGAGAAAACTATAGTTATGAAGAAGCTACAAAATAATGTTATGGTTGGGGGCTACCACAACATGAGGAACTGTATTAAAGAGTCACAGGATTAGTGAGGTTAAGAACCACTGCTCCAGAACTTTCCTTAAGGGTCCAGTCTATGGCTTGTGGCCTTGATCTGTAGAGTTTTGCATTCAGAAAACACATGCTGCACCTCTCTAACTCAGTAGCCTACTAAAGACCATCTTATTTAAAGAGAACCCAGCGTTGTGTTTCAGAAGCGATTCAGGCTTCAGCACTCTCCTCGAATGGTGTTCTCATCCCCAAAATTTCGGGGGGGGGGGGTGTTGGCGGTAAGCAAGGAAACCATTCTACTGTTCAAGACCTTTGCCCAGAGAGGAAGCATAATCAGCACCCAACTCAAATATGTGGTCTTTATGCAATGCAGAGGAATCAAAGACGAGCAACCAGAGAGCACAACAGAGCCCTGCCAACTGTGTCAGCCAAATCAGGCACATCCCCTCCAGCCAGAGAGGAAGCTCGCTGCATCCTGACTTCCTGCAGTCCTGCATGGTTAGTGTCCTTGTCCTTCAGACCAAGGACCACAGAGTGAGAATAGTTGAGGCCTTCCATTTATTTGGTGTATAGCCCTGGCTGTCCTGGAACTCACTCTGTACACTAGGCTGGCCTTGAACTCAGAAATCCACCTGCCTCTGCCATGCCTCCCAAGTGCTGAGATTAAAAGCATGCACCACCAGGCCTGGCCCAGTAAGTTACTTTTAAAGTATTAATGCTAGGGGAAAGATAGGGTGGACTGTGGCTCTATCAGCAGAAAGTCCCTCTCACCTTGAGAGCATAGATCCCAGAGCACACCTTCTTACAGCCTGCTGAGCAAGACCAGTTGCAGAGACTGCAGACTCTGACAACAACTGAAATCACGGACCAATGGAAGCAGGTAGAAGGGGGCAGATCAATTAGGCAACCTATGTTTGTAATGGTTATTTATTGCTGTGTACCAAGTGAGTCTGGTTTTGCTGGTTTCAAATAACCAATATTTATTATCCAATGGTGTTTGTGAGTCAGGAATCCAACAGCGGCTTTGGCTGGCTGACTACCCACAGCTCTCCTGAAGTAGCTGTACACAGCAGGGCCCCTGAGCCTCTCACCCGTGGGCCATTCATCACATGGCTTCCCTACAGGGCAGAAGATCCAAGAGAGAAGGAAAGAACAACAACAACAAAAAAAAAAATGCCTAGGACAAAAGGATTAATCTTGCAAATGGCAGGCCACAGATATGCTACTGAACATATCAACCAACCCTGGCACACTTTGGATCCCAAATACTAGACACCAATCAATTGGGGGAAATCTTGGCTGGCTTCAGAGTTACAGATCCTCATAAACTCTCCAAACCAGGTTCTGACAGAGACAGACCAACTAGGCATGAGAGGCAGGGTTATTTTGCATAGTTGCATCAGCTTATACAAGTCATTCATAATAGGCACCAAAGTTTGGAAAGGAAGTATCTATTTAAAAAACAGCAATTATCCATGAGAAATGTCAACTTGAATTTTCTGCCTCACCCAAAAACAACTGAAATGTTCTTGCTGTCCAACTTGCAACTCTTGGCAAGAGTAGTTTTCATTCTGAAAACTCGGGGCTTGACTCAGCAATTATATTAGCACCCAGAGACCAATTTCTAAAATCTTCTTTATGAAGCACAGGCTAGACGTAAAAGAGAGGAAAGGCCCAAAAAACAGCCTTGTCACTTCTAACCCTTCCTGGAACACCATACTTTATATAAGAAGTGAGGTAAGAGAAAACACCCTTCCAGGATGCCCCAAAACGTCTGAATCCAAGACAGCTGTTACATCACAAAAAGCATCGCATCTTTCGTCTGTAACCAAATGTCACTCAGACTTGGACTGAAGTTATGTCTTAAGTAGCAAATATGGACTGTCTGGAGCCTGAGATCTTCCCCTCACAGTACTAACCTTTGGCCTCGTTACTTGGCATGAATTTCTTTCCTTATTTAAGATGTTTCTAGAGAACAGTGGGTGGGTGTGTAAATTGGTATGTGTGTTCAAGAGGATACAACTCTGGAAACGGCTCCTCAGGAGTCAGCCACCTTGCTTTTTTAGACAGGGTTTCTTAGTTGACCTGGAACTTACCAAGTGAGTGTGACCAGCTAGCCAGTGAGCTGTAAGGAACTACTACACAAAGTCTCACTGAGTTTCAACCCATTGTGACCACTTTGGGGGTCAAATGACCCTTTCACAAGGGTCACCGAAGACCATCAGAAAACACAGACATTTACATTACAATTCATAACAGTGGCAAAAATTACAGTTATGAAGTAGCAAGGAAAATAAGTGTATGGGTGGGGTCACCGCAACATAAGGAACTGTATTAAAGCACTGCTCTACCAGAATTCACTTCCTCAGCACCAGGGTTACAAGCGAATGTCATCACTCCAGACTCGCGTTGTGACTGCTGTTGTTTTATTTTGGAGCTTCAGGATTTTGCTTGGAATTTGTTTTAAGGTGCTCTCTTTCTAAGATGGGGATCTCACTACATAGTCTTGAACTCATAAACTCCTACTTCTGCCTCCTAAGTGTTGGGGCTACACAAGTGTACCACCAAGTTCATTTCACTCCCTGCTCTCTCTGTGGTTTGAGGGTACCAACACAGGTCCTCATACCCACAAAACAAGCACCTAATGAGCCAAGCTATCTCCCTAGCGCAACATGCAGTGACAGAAAGTATTTCAAGTTAGATTTTTCTTCTGAGAATTAAGAGGAAACTGTGCCAGGCTGAACTGCACTGTCAATAAATGATGGAAAGTCCCAAGACACCTCTTTCCTGCGGCTGCTTACCAGCCTGGAGTCTTCAGATTTGCTCGTTCTCAGCGGTTCATACAGTTCTGAGCACTAAGAAGCCGTGTGTGTGTGTGTGTGTGTGTGTGTGTGTGTGTGTGTATGTGTGTGTGTGTGTGTGTGTGTGTGTGTTGGGGTGCGGGGGGGTTGGTGGCCTCAAACTTTCTGTTCCAGTTGTGTCTGCTGACACTTTCCCATAGCCAGCCCATAGGTGACATTACATGATACTGAAGGAGCTACTAAGTCAAAAGACAGTCACAAATAAAGCAAGTCATCACAAATACTTTAAGTGATTGTAATTTTCTATTCTGTCAATAGCCAGTCTATGAGTTCCACCCCTGTAGATTCAAGGGACTGCATCTGTATCCAATATACAGATTTCCTTTCTTGTCATTACTCTCTAAAAAATAAAGCATCACAACTAATTCCTTACCATGTACATTCTTTAGGTACTATGGGGAGCCTAGGGAGGAACTTTATAAAGTATATAGGGCAGGCTGCATAAGGCTACATGCAAATAGCACACCAGTGTATTTAAAGGACTTGGAAGTTTGGATATCTGTGGTATCCCAAAGCCAACCTTCCACAGATACTAAGAGGAAAACATACATCTTTAAAGACTTTTTGACATTACGGGAAATGGTGGCATGCCATGGTGTACTTGTGGAAGTCAGAGAATAACTCACAGGGTTTGGCTGTCTCTTTATACCATGAAGGCTCCAGGGATCCAACTCAGGGCATCAGGATTGTCAGGAAGCACCTTTTCCTCCCAAGCCAATTTGCTAGCCCCATTTTTATATATTTAAAAATAAAAAATAAAAATAACTATTTTTTAAACACTAGCAAATAGCAATTATATAAAATTTATCTTAAAGCCCTTTCTAACTAGTGAATTTTAATGGATTTTTTTAAGTTTGAATATCATTCTATAATTTATTACTCTTGTACTTGACTTCATTTGAACCAAAGCAAAATCAATCAAACCACACAGCACAGACAGAGCAGAAGGGGCCCAGGAAGCCCTGGGCTTGGCTGCAAAGTTTTACAGCTGGCCCTAATTCACACTGCTTTCTTCACATTTAATTCACACTGCATACTTCACACTTGCTTGGTTCAAAAGATGCTACAGGTAGCAGGAGCCCTCAGCTGACATCTTCCTTCAGGGAGGGACAGTCACAGGCATCTTCAAATACAAACCATTAAATTATTTCAAGTTAACAAGAAATGGAGACCATCCCAGCATGCGGTCTTTCAAACTCTAATTCCAGGAGATCAATATGTCACTTAAAGCACTTAACCCTGCGCCTTTTAAATGACAAGTCAGTGCTGGCCTGTAAAGGGTGATGACTTTACAAGGTTTTTCTCTCCATTCAATCTGTGCTTGGGGCATCTCGGCATTGAACAGAACAGAAGTCATCCCAGACTCTGTGGACTCACCACATTCCCAGCAGCAGACTTGGACAGTGGTCAGTATGATCAAGTCTACTTCCACCTTTAACTACAGTGGCTCATGCTATTACTCAGGGACAACCCAGAAGCCTTACTTAAAACAAAAACAAAAAAGTGTAAAACAAGCTGGTCTTCATGGCTAGTAAGGCCCCATGGGACCTCTCTCTTCTTTGTGCTGTCTTCCATTTGTGTCCACTTGCTATGACTGAACAGGCGAGGCTCCCCACAGTCTCATGCGTGTCAACACTTGGTTCCCCAAGCTGGCAGCACAGTTTGGAGCAGTTATAAAGCCTTTGGGATCGGAGCCTTGCTGAAGGAAGTGGGGTATGTAGGTAGAGTGGACTCAAGGTTTATACCACCTCTGGTTTCAATCCAGTTCTAAGATCATGGTCACGTGGTGAAGAAGCCATCACATTCACTACTACCACGGAGCCGCTCCAGCCAGCCTTGCCTACCATGACAGGCTCAACTAGGGAACCATGAGCAGAAATAAGCCCGTTCACTCAGTTCTGTCCTGTCAGATATGTTGATCACAGCAATGAGAAAATGAATGCAGCATTTGAACCTCAATGACCTGCCGCTCTTTGCCAGACTCACCAACTCTCCTGAGAACTAAGGCTCTGTTTTCTCTGCCAGCAGCACCCGAGCCCTGGTTGGTCCTGTCTCAAGTCAGGCCTCTCTGAGGAGCAAATCTGATACTGCACCACCCCGATCCCAGATCCCAGATCCCAGATCCCGGATCCCAGATCCTGGATCCTGGATCCCTCCCTGCTGGCTGTTCACTGTGTTCACCTTGCTCAGCAGTGGGTCTGTTACTTACCATATGCACACACATAAAAAATAAACCTATAAAACAAAAAAATAGAGTATAAAAACTAGGGCTTACCCTATATGGAAAAACTGCGTAAGATCCAGGCTCCATTCTAAGAACTCTGGTTCTCTCAGGATTGTGTAAGGCTACAAAATGCTAATCAAAAGCACAGAGAGGCTAATTTACTCAAGACACACAGCTTCTAAGTAGTTAGTTTTGAACCAAATGCACGACCTTTTGGAGGTGGGGGTTGAGCAACATGTTGATGTGTGTCCAGGCACGACCTATCTGAAGCTACAAGTGCACATGGTCTGTGCCTGTGTGTGGAGACCAGAGGTCAACCTTGGTTGTCATTTCTCGGGATGCTGTCATTCTTGTACTCTGCTAGGTGAGCTGGCCAATAAACCCCTAAGGAACTCCCTGTCCTTGCCTCCCCAGTGCTGGGAGTACAAGTACCTGCTAGCACATCTGGCTTTCCCACCTGTGTTCTGGGTATCAAACCCGGGGGCTCCTGGATGTGCAGCAAACACTTTGCTGACTGAGCTATCTCTCGCCCCAGCCCGTGGTCTTACTCAGGACATCCTGGCACCTTCCCAAGAGAGCAGCAGCTTTCTCTGTCCTGCTCACTGAAGGTGCTCTTAGAGCCTAGATGCTGGGAAGTGAGCACTGCAGAAGGCTGACTCAACTCTTGCCCTAAATGGTTTTCTGGCTCCGATCCCACCCAGATGATCACTAATCACGGCTCCTACGGCCAGTCCTACTGTTGACTCTGCCTTCATCACAATCACAGGAGCCATCAGAATCCCAGCACAGCCAGCAGTGAGTCAGCTCCCGGTGTCTTCATTCACAAGCAATGGTATAAGGAACCAAAAAGCAGCACTGCCCTTTCTCAACAAACTTAAATATCTACCCTATTTACTCTTTCTTAAGTTCAGGAGCCAGGCAGGGACCAATTTAGAATAGTCAAGGCTCGCTTCTTGTTTCTTGACACAGTTAAACACAGAAATATCAAGATCTCTGGAAAAAAATGCAGGGTGTGGTGGCACACGCCTTTAACAGCAGCATTGGGGAGACCACAGGCAAATGGGTGTCTGTGAGTCTAATGCTAATCTGGTGTACATACCGAGTTCCAGGCCAGCCAAGGCTACATAGTGAGACCCTGACTCAAAAAGACAAAGCAAGCAAACAAATGGAAAACTGTTAATTAGGAATTAAACATAAAATCCAGTCCAATTTGCTTATAGTTGTTAAAAGACGCACAGCCTCAACCTAGCACCTCCCTCAAACACACACACAGACAATCAGATAATAATATCTGCATCTTTAATAAATCACATTCCCAGGCTGGGAAGGAACCTGTTGCTTAATAGAAAAGCTGTCCAACCAAAACCATCATGCTAGCAGCTAGACTCCCTTTCCGTCAGGAGCAGTTGGCTGAGGCTCACAGGGACATGTGGTTTCTGCTATTCTTACGCTTCAGGGTGGTGCTATGTTTCCTCTAAGCACCGTAGCCCAGCAACCCCAAGGAAACCTGATTCACTTCCTCAGGGATGTGCTTGTAAAACTCAGCTCTTGTGGCTTCGGGGAATCTAAATGGCTTCCCTCTCCCTTCATAAAAACCTTAAAATGCTCACAGAGGAGATTAGCAAAAACCGGAACTTGCTTCTGATTTCACTATTCTTCGTTCTGTTTTTGGAATGTGGGTCAAGAGTAGACATTATGCCTCGCCTCTTCAAAGAACTGCTTCATTAATAAAATCAATAGCTGGCATCTAGGGGGTTCCGAAATGAACAGCTATAAGGACTGTGTCAGGTGATGAGACCAAAACACAGAACCATCCTACTCCAAAGAGACATTGAAAAGTAGCTCACGCCACAGCTGGAACTGCAGAGAGGAGCCCTTCTGAACACACAGGCTAGGGACTCAAGAAGCAGCAGCTAAGCACTGGGTCACTGCAAACTGGTAATGACAAGCCGGAAGTTCTCATATGACACGTCTCTTAGCAACTGATGTCCCTGGATATCAGGAAGAAAAGTGAGGCAGGGGAGTATGAGACAGGACCAGACATAACTTACTCAGGACTGTGGTACATCATGTGTGGGCCTTATCATTAACTGTTATTTTTAAAAGGAGTGCGCTGGAGCTAGGGATGCAGTTCCATGGAAGAGCACATGCTTAGAGTATGTGAGGTTCTGGGTTTGACCCTCAGCACCAAAACTATAAAATTAAAGGTAGTACACTTGGATATAATAAACTGATACGGTTTCAGTTCCTCTTAAGTTCTGTCACTCAGGCAAGTGTCTCATCTACTCCCTACTCCAGCTGAGTACATTTTTAACGTATGAACCTTCTTGTGCCAGGCATCACACCCGTCAATTTACATATCTGTTAGTCATTTGATGTCATTCTGGTAACTATGCCCAGAGGTGGGCACCACTGCCATCTCCACTCCCTCGGGATACTCCAGCATGACACAAACCTCATGGCATCACCTGCCCAAGAGAAGACACCGGGAAGGACAGAAAGCTGAAGCTCTTCCTCACTGTAGCCACACAGGGGACACAGGGCTTCATCTGTCAACCCCAGGCAAGCAGACTTAAAATCCCTGACTCCATCACCTCTCTTCACTTTAGACAGTGACAGTAATCACAGTATCCTCAAAGCACCAGCCCCCAGAGAGCTTGAAGGACAGACACTCAATATAAGCTAAATATAAGTAATGGGACTATATCCTTAGAACATGTAACAAGTACACTCCAATGACTCGTCAACATTTCAAATATGATGAATGCATTCAGAAGATAATAATCTCACCCTCCCATCTAAGCCCCAGCAAGTCACTGAGGTTCCCTCAAGACATGTGCAGGGTGAGAGGACCAGGGCTGTGTGAATCTGTACACAGTGCAAGAGCTAGCTGTAGGAGTGGTTGGCCTCCCTCAATCCCTTTACCTAATTATACACTTCTGCTACTCAAACTTAGAGATCCACCCCGGTTCAGATCCAAGAGACAAATTCATCTAAGCATAAAATTAGGATGGGTGGTAGCCCTGACTGGCCTTGAGCTTGCTACAGATACCAGATTGGTTTCCAACTTAGAGCTATCCTCTTGTGTCTGCAGCCTCATCATCCCGGGTGTGGGATATCATACCAAACGTTTGATTACTCATGGATCTCAGTAAAGTCACTGGGAATGTTGAAACTGGAAATATCATAAGAATGTTAGTTTTAATGTTATGATTTTCTGCTTCTAAATGGGGAGGGAGAAAAAAATGAGTGTGGTGGAGAAAGGAAGGGAGGAGAAAAAGAGGGAGGGAATAAGAGAAAAAGAAATTGAGCTAAATTGAATCTATCTCAACTCACTATCAATTATGTTGGTGTTCTA
The DNA here is from genome assembly GCA_902729485.2 of Mus minutoides. Lineage (NCBI taxonomy): Eukaryota > Metazoa > Chordata > Mammalia > Rodentia > Muridae > Mus > Mus minutoides. The sequence continues at coordinate 633,024 of LR750148.1, read as the reverse complement.
TGACAATATTGACATTCCCTTCAAATAAGCAATTCATAAATAACCATATATTGAAAAAAATTTAAATTTCAAGAACTTATAACCATCACTGCACTAAACCAGCACAATCCCTAAATACATTCTAAATATTTATCCTATTCCCACAGATAAATGTAGCCCTTACCCCTCATCAAAGAAACCTCTCTTTGAAACAGATAGAAAGCACAATTGATAAAAATCACAGAGTTGTAGGGCCCAGTCACATAACGTCTGCACCTCAGACCCAGGGAACATTCTGGGAAAATGAACAGAAGGATTCTAAGAGCCAGAGGAACACAGAGTTTGCTGTGAAACTGAGTCTCTTAGAAATGTCAGAAACTATACAAAGGAAGTCTCACCAACATGATTACCTAAATATGGCTTAAACAAGGTTGACACCAATAGACATGCTAATGTGGGAAGAGGAAAGCCCATGAGGCCTAACTCTACACAATAACTACAAGCAACTAAGGAATCCTCAGAGTGAGAGAAATAAGTCTTCCCCAGGAAAGAGCACACCAACTGGTTATTCAATACCAAATAGTCAGTCCTGAAAGTGTGTGTGTGTGTGTGTGTGTGTGTGTGTGTGTGTGTGTATGATATTATATGTAGTAAGTGATTACTCTCAGCATTCAACTAATAGAGGCAGGTGGATCTCTGTGAGTTGGAGGCCAACTCAGTCTATATGTGGGTTCCAGGATAGCCAGGGCTACAAAGTGAGACCTTCTCAAAAAACAAAACATATGCGCGCGCACACACACAAATATATATATATATATATATATATATATATATATATATATATATATAGAGAGAGAGAGAGAGAGAGAGAGAGAGAGAGATATGAAGGAGGAAAGGAGGATACACACACACACTAAAGAAAAAGAGACTAAGAATTTAAAGGAGCAAGGAATGGGTATGTGGGATGGTTTGGAGGAAAGGAAAGGAAAGGAAAGGAAAGGAAAGGAAAGGAAAGGAAAGGAAAGGAAAGGAAAGGAAAGGAAAGGAAAGGAAAGGAAAGGAAAGGAAAGGAAAGGAAAGGGGAAAAAATGTAATTATAGCATAATAAAAAACAGTACTTTCTGTCTCCTATAGTTACCTTTCAAAGAAGGATCCTTGTGTAACAACTAACCCCAACTATCTCTCCTTGACTATTGAGAACATCTGTGCATATGACCAAAATGACCAGGCACAGGGCCAACACGGGTCATTTTGCACAGAAGAAATTGAATTCAAAATCAGGGGTAAGTTAAGAACTTCTCCTTAGCCAGGCATGGTTTTCTACATCTTTCATTTCAGCACTCAAGAGGCAGAAACAGGCAGATCCTGCGAGTTTGAGGCCATCCGGATCTACATACCGAGTTTGAGCCTATCTAGAGATTCCTAGAAAGATCCTACATCAAAGAAAAGCAGGAAGTCTTCCCTGGCCCAACACCCCCATTTCAGATAATGTCAAGAGTAACTCTACACAAGCTGCAGTCAATACTGAACATTCTCCAACTTACACACTACCTTGATCCTCACAAATCAAGAAAGTTACAGAGATTCCTGACAGTCATACTAGGTGATTCATGGAAGAAAGCCCAGGGGTGGCCATCATTCTCAAAGGAGGGATAGAAAGACCACTACAGAGAAGTGAAAGGCAGCAGACATCTTCTAACCTTAACCTTGGGCAAGAACTTCAACTACATGCTTTAAGCGGGTCATCTATAAAGAAAGGGAAAGTTCTTTGGGGAGGCCAGGAAACTAATCTGAGAATAGAGTGCTATATTATTTGGGGGATAAAACGTATTTTAAAACTGTTTAAAAGCTGAACATGTTAGTATATGCTTTTAATCTCAGCTTTTGAGTTGGCGGCCAGCACAGTCTACACAGCCAGTTAGTTCTAGGCCAGCCAGAGCTACATAATAAGACCTGTCTCAAAAACACAATAAGCCTGTTGAAGAGGATAACGATATGAAAAATGGCCACCGCTGTAGCCTTCAGCACTTGCTTCCTCACAGAAACAAAATCGTGTTTGAATTAAATAAATGCTAAGCTTGAGGATCCATTAAGGCAAAAGCACATCTTTCTGTTATCTCTGGATTGTATATACCTAGCATTCCAACCACTAAGAGCCAATTAAGGGAAGACAGCTCAGTTGATAAAATGTTTGCCTCTCAGGAGCAAGGACCTGAGCCGATCCCCACAGCCCACATTCTAAGAAAAAGGTCAGGCATGGTGGTATACTGGCCTGTGTGTTTGTAATCCCAGCACTGGGGAAGAGACCGGCAGATCTCTGGGCTCACTGTCCAGCCAGCACGGCCTCCTGGAGTTCTGGGCCAGGGAAAGACACTGTCTCAAAAGAGCAAAGGGACTGGAACTGGAGAGACTGGGACTGGAGAGACTGGGACTGGAGAGCCCAACTACCTTCCCTAGCCTCAAGCACCTGCATATCCATGCACAGAACTGCGCACAGACATACATATACACAGCATTAAAAATAAATCTAAACAAAAAAATAAACCACTTGAGAAGCAATAGCTAAGGTTCACCTCTTGCCTCCACATGCATGTTCCCACTTAGGCATGAGCAGAAACACACACATGAACTCACACAAACATATACAATAGAGTGAAATCTTTTTTTATCGCGGCATCTTCAAAGGCATGTCATTATGCTTTCTCTTCCTGTGCACGCTAAGCAGGCGCTCTACTCCTGAGCTCCACCTTTGGGCCTCCTTCCGATCCGTATCTGATGAGTGGCAAATCTGAGGAGTGGCGGTGGTTGAGTGCTTCCGTGGGTACCACTTTGCATACTTTCCACAGACTAGCAACTCCTACCGAATGAGATGACATCACTACTCTAGTTTTTTCCAAAGCAAAAAAAAAAAAACCAATGATGCTTGTAAGACTGGTTAAGGGACAGCAGGAGCTACATCTGCTGGCTCCTCCCAATTCACACCCACCACCTCTAGGAGGAATGACAACAGGAGAAAGAGCCTGCAACCGTGGGGAACCAGGAGAAGTCCCAAGTACCAAGGAGCAACACAGAAATAAATGCCTTGTTTAGAAGGCGACTCAGCCAGCCTTTAATTTGAATATAAAATTTTTTCAAACCCAGTATTTATCTGAAAACAAGCTATAGACTCAAAAAGCATTCAGACCGGGATGTGACTGTTTACGTCACATTGTCCCAAGGCTTTTAATCCAAGCTGCTTCAAGCCATTTCAAAAGACAGAGAAGTTCACAGCTGACACACTTACAAGTGGTTTGAAAGCAAGTTCAGAGAGAAGCCCGGAGAACCTCACTGCCCTCTACAATTTTTTTTTTTGAGATAAAAGGCCTTTGCATAATTTTCCCAACTTCAAAGGGCAGCACAAGTAAGCAACGGTCCATAAATCAGTAACTAGTGGAGCAGAAAGCAGTAGTTCGTCCACATAAAGAGAGGCAAATATTTATCTCAGCGAGCAAATGAGTTTACTTTACAATGTACATTATAATGTACATTTTCCTTATAATGTAAGAAACATCATGAATTACCATATATGCTCTTCAACATTAAGGAGCAATTTTTTTTTTCTTAAATGAAACATCTCCCAGTGTAGCCAAAGGCTGTTTCATAGTCCAGGCTCAAACTCAAATTCACAGCAATCCTCTTCCCTCACCTCAAGAATGCTGGCAGCACAGGCATGAACCATTACGATGGCTTCATAAATTTTTTTTAAGATAAGCTCTATCAGACAGCAGAAGTCTGAGTCTGGGGCTGCCAGTTACAAATGGCTTCAACTTCAACTTCTGGCACTGGCTCCTGATGCGCCCAGCTCCGTGTCACTGTCATGTGAGGATGGGAGGGAAACAGCTCTACAATCACCGGTGCTCCACGGGAGCCCTAATACCACATCACACATGCCAGACACTTATAATTAATATTTTTATAAAAACTTAATTACCTCCTTTATGGCAGTCACTCCTCGTGTAATATTATGAATACACTAGAAGCATTAATTTATTGGGTGTAAATATTTAAATATGCCATCAATTTTATAGCTGGGTTTTGGCATTTCTTCTCTCTTTAAATTTATCCAGGAAGAAGCCAGAGTTATCTCTGCACTTCTGCCTAACAGATGGGATGGAATGGCTCCCTGGCCGGGGGGGCAGGAAAGTGAAGGAGAGAAAGCGTCGCCTTTTCTTTCGGGGCTACACCTTGCAATGGTCGACATAGCAATCGGTAGGGAATGTCCCTAAACTGAGTCCAGGAGGGTGTGAGCTCACCTGGGATGGAAACCCTTTTCCTAAGCCAACACTTCATCCTGAAGCCATGAGAAAATAGACAGATGGCCAATACACTAAGCCCAGGGGAGAAGGGCATATCTGTGTCTCCACATTGAACAGAAAGAAATGGGAGAGGGGGGGAATCCCTTAGTTTTTATCTCTATGTACATAATTTACCTGGCACAATTGCTAAGTAACATGTCGGGATAGGGAGATGGATTACTGTGAAAGCATAAACACTTGGGTTTGATCCTCCAGAACCAAAGTATATATAATAAATAAATACATAAAAGTGCACCTAGAATCCCAAAACCAGGAAGGCAGAGACAGGAAGATCCCTTGGGGTTTCTGAGCAGCTGGTCCAGCTGAATCAGTGAGTTCCAAGTCTCAAAAAATAAGGTGGAGCCAGGCATGGTGGCACATACCTTTAATCTCAGTACTCGGGGAACAGAGGCAGGCAGATCATGAGTTCAAGGCCAGCTAGGTCTACAGAAGTAGGTCCAAGACAGCTAGGGCTACACCAAGAAACTTTGTCTTGAAAACCGATGATCATGATGATGATGGTGGTGGTGGTGATGAAGAAATCGATGAAGACCATGAAGAATGACTTATGTTGTCCCCATGCCTCACACACACACAATGACATGTAAATGAACCACAAGCCACATCATTAGCCATTTCACACATCTAATATGATCTCTCATGCAATACTTGTCTGGGAAGTGCTCCAATATCCCAGTTTTACACATGATCAAACTGAAGCTCAAATAACCTAAACTCTTTATCCAACATCAATGAGACAGGACCAAAGAAACTGACTGCAAGTCAGTAGTACTCCAAAATTCAAACTTTTTCCCTTTTATTTTAAATTGATTCTTTTGTCATACAATATATCCTGATTATAGATTCCCGGCCCTCTACTCCTCCCAGTTCCTCCCCATTTCCCCTCCCCTCCCGATCCACTCCCTTTCTATCTTGCATTAGAAAAAACAGGCTTCTGAGAGATAACGACCAAACATGAAAAAATAAAATAGGACGAGGCAAAAACTATCAGATCAAAGTTGTATACAGCAACTCAACAGGAGGAGGAGAGCCCCAAAAGCAGGCACAGGAGTCGGGGACCCAGTCACTCTCACAGTGGGGGTTCTCATAAAAAATACCACGCTAAACAGCTATAATCTATGCACAGAGGACCTGGTGGAGACCCTGTATTCCCTGTGTTTGCTGCCTCTCTCTCTGTGAGCTCATGTGTGCCTTGTGTAGTTGATTCAGAGGGCCATGTTCTCCAGGTGTCCTCCATCCCCTCTGACTCTTACACTCTTTCTCCCTCCTCTTTCAAAGCATTTCCTGAGCTCTAACAGAAGGGACTCTCTCCACAGAATGTCTTGCTGTGGGTCTCTGCATCTGCTCCCGGAAGAAGCCTCTATTCTGACAGCAGGGTATCACCAGCAGAATTCCTTCCTGCACCAAAGAGAAAAGTAGGGGTGAGGGCTCCAGGCAGGCACCAGCTCCACTTCAGAAAGTAGGGAACTAATCTGCCTCAATATCCAGCTATAACCTCTCTTGGGTCTATACCCAAATGATAGTCCATCCTACCACAAGGACACTTGCTCAACCAGGTTCATTGTAAGTTTATTATTATTTAGCCAGAACCTAGATAGCCTTCAACAGAAGAATGAATAAAGAAAATGGGGTTCATTTAACCAGTACTGTTCAGCTGTTAAAAAAAAAAAATGACATCATGAAATTTGCAGACATGGCCATCATTGGGAAGAGAGGCCCCTTGGTACTGCAATCTTTATATGCCCCAATACAGGGGAACGCCAGGGCCAAGAAGTGGGAGTGGGTAGGCAGGGGAGCAGGGAGGGGGGGAGGGGATTTTCGGAATAGCATTGGAAATGTAAATTAAGAAAATATCTAATAAAAAAAAATGGAAAAAAATAAGAAATTTGCAGACAAATGATGGAACTAGCAAAAAGTTGTCCTGAATGAAATAACCCAGACCCAGAAAGACAAACATGGTATGAACTCACTTATAGATGAATATTGGCCATTAAGTAAATGATAACCAAGCTATAATTTATATGCCCAAAGAGGTTAGGTTAAAGGGAGGGTCTAGGGGCGGATGCATGGGTGGGGTCTCCCTGGGAAGAGGGAAACAGAATCAATTTGACAGGCAGACTGGAGGCAGGTGGGGACAGGAGTTGGGGGAAGAATCAGGTAGTGGAAGAGACAGGGTAGAGGGAGAAAGTCCAGGCAGAGATCACACCATTGGGGGGTGTGGAGAGGAGTGGACACCTAGCACAATGGAAACTTCCTGTGACCTATGAAGGGGATTCTAATGAGGATTTCCAGTAATGGGGGATACAGAGTCTCAACTAGCCATCTCTTCTTGCCAGGCAAGGAGGCTTCCAACAGTGGGACTGGGTTACACTGAGTTGAGTTGTTGACCAAGGGGTCCGATGGAAATTGCCAAATCACACAGGCTGTTGCTAAGACAAAAGGTTGCTCAGAGAGCGGTAACCTCACCTCCAAGGACAACACCCTCAAAAAAACAAATTCTTACCAGCCAGGTTTCACCAGCTACTCCAAAAGTAGAAGCAAGGACCTAGAAGCTCACCAGATCACTTAAAGGGAACCATCCAACAGGTCTCTTAGTGGGGTGACTGTCACGCGCCTTTACCGACCAACGTGAATAAGACGCAGGACAAACCAGGTTTCTTCTCAGGACAGTTTACTCAGGAAACGTAATGTGGTGAATAGCAATGCAGAATGGCCCTGCATGCAGTTACAGAGTGAGAATGGTGCAATGGCGGAATGGGGCCGAGAAGAGTGAAGTAGCAGAGTGGAGTGGTAGAATGGAATGGGGGACCCCGAGCCAACCCAGGAGCAGCTACTTAAACCCTGTCCTGCCCCGTGGCTCTCGCTCATACACCAGGTGGTCTTGGGCAGCCCCGTGGCTACACCAGGTGGTCTCGGGCACAAGATCAAACAACAGCTGACACTGCCTAATGCCAGTTAAGAGTTGTTTATGCCAGTACAGCTGAGTCAGTCGATGCCGTCTTTAAGGAGCGGTTGAATGGCTCCCTACAGGTGACAAGTTACTAAACAAGGCAACAGGCATGACCACTAAGCTCTTAAACAGCGGGCAGTAGAACCAGAAAACTATAGTCATGATTTTATTTCATCTTAATGCATTCAACAGAAATTATTTTTAACTTAAGTAGTATAAACTCTGGATCGGGTACGGCAGGAGCACAGGGATGACACGACTGCATGACATGCCAACTCTCACGACAGTGCCTTCTCCTCAGTACCGTCAGCTGATGGTCTATGTGCTGCTCTTTCCTATTTCTGTTCCCATCATTGACTTGTCTTTATCTCAGCAAATAAATCACAATGGCATCTGCGTGACTTGTATTCCTCAAACGCCATGCATGGGACCATTCAAAGTGTGGTTCACAGAGGCTGGCTAATTTGCCTGATGTCACTCAAGAGGCAAGAACAGAGATTAAAAGAACGTGTACTCTAGCATTTGTCTTCTCTTGCCGTCACTGTTTGCTCGTGTAGTTAAGCAAGGGGTGATTCCATCTTAATGACCTTCTCAAGCCAAAACGACAAAATGAGAGACTGAAGGGACAACTGGAGTCGTGATCTGGTCGCTTTTAAAAGGAAACAATGAAACCACAGCACCTCAAACTCACTTTTCAGAGCCTCTCACCAGGAGGCTTGTGATGTCTGCAATCAAGTAAGAAAATGCCAGGGATTGACAGGAAACAGTAACTTCTGCAAGTTACTAAAAATCTGTGCCTCACCTAAATCTAAGGCATGTCTATGACACTTTTTTTTTTAAACCCGTAGAGCCTAGATGACAAGGTGGTTGACTATTTTTGAATTGAAAATTAACAGCGGTTTTAAATGTTGTTTCACACTGTCAGCAACTCGCTGCTTAAGTAAAGGTAGAATCCAAACTCATCCCCCAGTTCAGGGGCAGTCCAGCAAGCCCGCCATTTCTCCTCCCCGCCATCTTCCCACCCAACGCATCCCATCCTGACATGGTGCAAAAGCTTGCAGCTGCCACGCTGCTACCCACAAAGGAGGACAGACACAGAGCAAGTCAACAAAAAGGACAAAATGACAACACAGTGACATACAGTGAAAAATAGTCACGCTTATAGCTGCAGTAATCAGACCAGTCTACAGGTTTACTCTGTGATTAGCAGCTGCTACTCAGTTTAATGAGCCCAGCTATCCCAAATAGAGGACAATCACAGGCCAGGAGCGAGGACACAAGAGGAAGCTGTAAAACTGTAATTAGCAAGAATGTACTATTTATAAGTATCGTCACTAATGTGAAATATTTTCTCCTTAAAACCCTTGTCAGGTTTTTATATTTTTCTAAATCTGCATATGCCCCAAAACCGTTTGCAAGCAGAGCACATACTCAACACTTCTTGGGTGACCAAGACCCTGAGACTAGATAGTTCAGGGGCCTAGGAAAAACCAGGTACGGCTGTTCTAAAAATAGAAGAATGTAGCAATAACAGGAATCCTGATGGCACTCTGCTGTATCATAGATGAGTGCCCTGCTCAGCCATCAGCAGACAGGAACACATACCCATAGCCAGGCATTAGGCTGAGTGAGAACACTCAGCCCTAAATGGGATGCCTCCATCAAGCTCCTCCTCTCGGGGCTCAGGGAACCCTATGGAAGAGAAGGTGGGAAGAGAGTAAGAGCCAGAGGGGATGGAGGACACCAGGGAAACAAGACTCTCTAAATCAACATGGTCGACACACACAGGAACTCAGAGCCTGCAGGAGCATGCACAAGGCCCGCACAGGTCTACAGCAGATGGGGTCCTAGACAGGAGAGAAGAAGTGGGCACAAACTGCCAAACCTAATCCAGAAGCAATCTCCAACTGATAGCAACTAAAATGAAAGTTTCGTTTCCTCCAAGGGAGTCTCACTGGGAAAACACACAGTCCTAAGGGCAGGCCACATGCCACACAGTAGATGCAGACAGAAAATGAACTCAGTGGCATCTTTGGAGGGTTCTTGTTTTAAGTCTTAGTTATATTTATTCTTATTTTCTATGTGTATTTTATTTATTATATATAAATACAAATTTGTATTAAAATTATATATAATCATATAGTATAGGTTATAGACTATAGATAATAAACATATTGATATATATCAATTACATATATAAATGGTATATATATTTAATTATATACACTTATATAATTTATATAAAATATATTTATGTATGTAGAATTTTTTTAACTCTACAGGTCCTTTGTGTACATATTATGGCTTCCAGTCTGATATTTAAGTGGGATTCCTGAGTGGGTCTCTCAGTCTTTTTCTTGGGCTCTTTTCCTTCTGTTTATTTTGTCCTATCCTGATGTGTTAGCTTTTGTTCTATCATATTATATTATATTATATTATATTTATTGTATTATTCCCCAGTAGAAGCCGGTCTGCTTTCTACTAAGAGACAGAGGGATGGGTCTGGATGGGAAAGGAGGTAAGGAGGAGCTGGGAGAAGTAAAGGGAAACAGAAATCAGCACATATTATATGAGGAAAATAAATCAGCACATATTATATGAGGAAAATAAATCAGCACATATTATATGAGGAAAATAAATCAGCACATATTATATGAGGAAAATAAATCAGCACATATTATATGAGGAAAATAAATCAGCACATATTATATGAGGAAAATACATTTTCAATAAAAGGGGCAATGTCCATTTTTCTCCCCACTTGACCCTACGCAGCGTGGGGAAATCCATGTAAGGATTTGGCAGCTGACTTAACTAAGACTCCGAAAGAAGCACACTTGCCTGTAATCCTCAATAAGTCAATAAGTGGCAGAAATAAGCCAACTCTCAGACTGCTCAAGTTACTCCAATGGCCAATGACCTAAAATTAGAAAACTCAAGGCCTCCCATTGCACACACTATCAGAGACCTGCTTATACCTAACAGCAGAGCCTGGAAATCTGGAAACGAACTTTTTTTTTCCTTTCTTTAATTAATTAATTTATTTATTCACTTTACATCCCAAATGCAGCCCCCCCCCTCTTCTCCCAGTCCCACCCTTACAAATCTTTCTCCCTCCCCCAACCTCCTCCCCTTTTCCTCAGAGAAGAGGAAGCCCCACCCCCCTCTCCCCGGTACCACCCAGTCCTGGGACATCTAGTCCCGGCAGGACTAATGGAAATTAACTTTGTAAGAGAATTAATATACAAGTAATATAAAACATAGGTTAGAACAGAGACGAGCCAGTAAGGACATCCCAGTGGGCTCCAGGCTTCCTGGGTGCACACCAGGATCGCTTAAGGATTTTTTTTTTAAATGGCCTATCTCTATATACCATTCTCAAAAATTATCTCATTAGTGATGCTTAAGACATTATAACTTTCCCCTGATCTTCCCTGATTAAGATAATGTCATGCTCCAGGTGCAGGTATGCCCTGCCTTTTGACACTACAACATGATCCCATTTACAAAGTTAACACTGGAGAACCACAGTCAGGTTAAAGGGGGGAAAAAATCAGACACAAAAAAGCCCTCATAATATTCAGTAACTTTACACTTGTATTGGGCCACACTCATCTCCCCCTTGGCCACATGTGCTGCACAGACTGCAGAGAGAGCATGCAGTAACAGTACATGAGCAGGCATGGTAAGTGAAATGACTGCGTTACAACGCTTTAAAAACACTCTCAAAGTTGTGCGGATCAAATCCAAGTCCTGTGCATTCTAGGCACAAAACTCTACGCTTGGGCCACATCTCTAGCCCCAGGGTCTTAAGTGACTTGTTCTTCTCCTTGTGTATGAGTATTGTGCTGAATATTTATGTATGCCACATGGGTTGACAGGTATAACTGCTTTTCATATTAACAGACCTGTGATTATTTTAAAGAATGTCGGGGAAAGTTAGCTGCCTTTTCTTAAATTTTTCTATATATGAGATAGTGGTTCGAGGACCAAGGTCAATGGGAAAGAGACTACCGAGGGAGCAGGAAGGCTGGCAAGACTAGAAGGCTGACCCAAGTGAAAGAGGAAGAAAACAAAGCACACTGGAACCCTCACAGTAAAGGCAGGAGAAAGTCAGACCAGGCCTTGATTCCAGTCACAAACTACTGGTACGTTCTCAGTGATTATCCCACCACTAGCAAAAGTGGGAAAGTTAAGGACTAAGCCCATGAGTGCTGAGAGACCGACACATACACCAACAATGCAGGCTCTCTTACTTCAGCACCAAGGGCTACACCAGAGCACAGCTGTCAGGGCCAGCTCCAGCATGTTTCAAGTTTCACTGGTCAATGCCATTCCTGCCTTGCTAAGCTCCAGCCAGTCTGCTCCAAGCACAGAGTACCTGACTACTAGCATGGACACAGTGCTCCTGGAGTCTAAGTGTGGTGAACAGGACACCTTGCTTTCAGAATGTAAATCACACTTTTAGAGAATACCTTCTTTCCCAATTCTCTCTGAATGGAAGGGTAACAGGTTGGAACAATTAGGGAGGGGCACCTCTGTAACGCCAGTTTTGTGGGTGTTGTTTTGGGGGAAGTTTGAGATCAAACCCAGGATCTCATGCAAGCTGTTTTCCCTAGTTATTCTTAATGAACAAGCAAGAAAACTCAGACTCGGAGTCTATGCCTGGCAATAGTGTGAGCTTCCAATTATGACCACACTTACAAGTTTTCTCTAAAATGTAGAAATTTTAAAAAGTTAATTAGGGCTTCTGAGACGGCTTAGTGGGTAAAGACACCTGCTGCCAGGCCTGAGTTAGATCCCTGGACCACATGGTACATGGCTGAAAGAGAGAACCTATTCTTTTTTTTTTTCCCCTTGTTCCGGTCAACCCTGCTCGCTCCGGTCAGCCCCGCTCACTCCGGTCGGCCCCGCTCACTCCTTTCCTGGTTTTCCCTCTGAAAACCCCCTACCCCCTTCTCCCTCCCCCTGCTTACCAACCCACCCACTCCCACTTCCTGGCCCTGGCATTCCCCTACACCGGGTCATAGAGCCTTCACAGGACCAAGGGCCAATAGCTCAATAAAGCAAGTCAGTAACATGTGATCATAGAAAAGACCATGAGGGTCATTTCCAAACCATGTGTATCTGAAGACCTCTGCCTCAGATAAGGTCTCCCTCAATTAGAGACGTGGTTGGGTTGTTTGTTTGTTTGTTTGTTTTTTCTACACTGTAATTACCGAAGTGTAAGTGGCTATGGAACTTGAGGTAACTTTTTTCATTCCCAGATAAGTGAGGAACCACTGGGCAAGCTAGTCATGGCAGACTATATTCTGACCTGCTCCTACATCAGGGGAGTTCAAATACTTACAATCACTACTACACATCAGACTCCCAAAGGACAAATATAAGTGGTGATGTAAGTATCTTCCTTGCTTAGATGGCAGCCTAGAAGAGGTACCAGAAAGTGTTGGGGTTTGATCAGGGGTTAGTTAACCTCAAGAAACTGTAGCAGGGTTATATAAACTGGTTCCCAGGAGTGTCTCATACAGACTAGCACTCACTAAGACAGTCAGTGTCAGCCCTCCTGACTAACCCAGACAGCTGGGCAGCTAAGGAAGCTACCTCAACAATGCCCTGACAAAGACATTCATTCCATAAATAAAGTCCACGTATTTATTCTCTTCTCTCGGGTCCTGGCATAGTCCCTCGCTGTCTGTGATAGAGTGGACCAAATGCATTGTAAATGGAAGAAAACTAGCCAAGAGGGCAGCAAGAACACATAATGAATTGGTCTGGGATGTAATTCAGTTGTCCAGTGTTTACCTAGCACGCACAACGCTCTAGGCTTGATTTCCCACATTTGTAATCTTGGTCCTTGGGAGGCAGAAACAGATCGGGAGTTCAAAGCATCCTTGTAAACAAAGATGGTTTTAGGCCTGTTCTGGGGATGGATAGGAGCAGGGCGGGCAGGAGGAGGAAGAACTGCTCTGTAGTAGAGCTTAAAAAACACTTTTCACCTGATTTCTATCACTGTCTTCCTTTTTAACACCAAAAATTTCCAATCGAAACTTCCCTCTTGCCCTCCCAGGAGGATCTTGTTAAAACACAGATTCTCATTTAGCAAGGCTGGTAGGGGACCTGAAAATCTGTATCTAATGCTGCTATAGCTTCTGTTGAATAGCAAAACCCTATTCCAGATCCACCAAGGAGAACAGAGGAAGGCCACAGACCTTACCAAACCCTCTTAAATGCCTTTCTCTTCCCAAGAAGCTACGTATTGTTGAATTATATTTCCAGATAAGAAAATGAATTATTTAACAAACATCTCATTTAATCAAGAAAGACTGCCAACAGGCTTCATGGAGTTTAAATGACACATTATTAATTTGCTCGCATCTCACAGCTTTTCTGGCAACATGAACGGTGCCAGTTTCCCCCAGCCCTTTAAAATGACAACTCTGCCTCACTTACCCAGCAGCACATAGCCCTGGAGTCAGGACAACAGTGGTTCTCAACCTTCCTAATACAGCAACCTTTTAATACAGTTCATGTTGTGGCTACCCCAAAGCATAACGTTATTTTCGTTGTCACATCAAAACTGTAATTTTGTCGCTGATGTGAATCATAATACAAATATCTGACATACAGGACATTTGGTCATCCAAAGGGGTCATGACCCACAGGTTGAGAAACACTACACTACAGGGACCTGCAGACGATTCCAAGGACCAACAAGCCATCCCTGAAAACCAGATGAACAAGAGTAATCCACATCAGAACAGACATCACCCATTATCTCACCCTTCAGAGAATGACCATGGGGTACCAACTGTTTTGGGTTTCACTGACAGAAGCAAAAACATGTTCAGCACTGCAGTCTAGGAAGCCTTCAGAAACAATTTTTTAAATTGAATCAAATTACTTCTTTTTAACTAGTTGACCTTGAACTAACTGTGTAGCCTAGGCTGGCCTTGAACCTTCATTCCTCCTGCCTCCCTCTCTCAAGTGCTGGGATCAAAGATGTGCAAAATATCCCCACTTAACTGTAGGAAACTTCATTATAACAACCTATGAGTCAGTTAGGTGGATAAAAACTGCTATGCTAGATGTGATGTCTGACTCCATGACGTAAGAATTCTCTGCGGTTCAGGTAGCACTTGCACATGCGCACAGCAAGGGAACATTAGGTAAACCAGCAAGGCAGTAAATAAGAGCCAACACCTTGGAATGAAACAGATCCTGATCCGTTATGAGATCTGTGCTCTTAACCTCTAATCTGGGCTCCCAGCTCAGAGGAGTGCACACACATAACTGTGTGGTAAATGTAGACACACACCACGCACAAACACATACCACACTCGAAGGCCAGAGGGCTTCAGGTATCTTCCTCTATCACTCTCTACTCCCTTGAGATGGGCTTTCACTGAATTGAAAGCCTTTACAGCTAGGCTGGCCGGCCAGAGAGGATCCACTTGCCTCTGACTTCCAGGGCAGGCATTACAGACTCAATGCCTTCCAAGCTTTTCACACAGGTGTGTGGGAGTCACACTCAGGCCTTCCCGCAACAAAGCAACTCTTTTATCCACTGAGCCATCTCCCAAGCTCCCTTTCAAGCTCATGCTTGGGGTCCCCACTAGAATGACACACAGTGAGAGGAAAGCAAAAACTCCTTAGCTGAAGTCGCAGACCTCTGTAAAGCAGTCACAGCCCTGCAATGTTCAATAGGGGGGTTCTATAAGTGCACAAACAGTGGATGCTGAACTCGTGGGAGAAATCCAAGCAATAAGCCTAGCATAACTTGCACACATAAAAGAATGAGCCAACAAACAATTTCAATCATTACATCCACCTCAGTGACTTTACCTTTGTTTTCTACAAAGACAAGTCCCTTGCATAGAGAAGATGTAAAACTGCCATTTCTCTGGACTAGGAGTTACAGGGTCAAGTGCTAAGCACGGAAGGCAAAGGGGCCTTAGCATGTTCCTCCACCAACATATAAGCTTCCGAGAAACAAGGAGACTGTCTACCCCAATCCTCAACTCTTGTGCAGACTGCACAGGCCCTGAACAAACACAGAAGCAACTGTGAGCCTCTGATGACTCACGCTGCCCTGGCTTCTCCCCGGTGTAGACAGACATCAACGAACACATTTCCAGAAAGGTGCTAAGATAGCAACAATGTTAGAACAAATGCAGTCCAGCCTAGAGATGGATCCGATGCACCATGGGGCCTTGCAGCAGTCAATCACCACAATGACTCACGAGCACTGCGGCCGGCCGTCCACACTGACCCAACTAAGATTCCAGGAGATAAAGACAGATTTGGTTACACCAAAGCCTTACGTGTATCAGAAATGCACAAAACTGCTTTTAACAGTACAGTTTAAAGAGCCAAAATGTATATTCCCTTAAAAGATTTTTAAATGTGTGTGTGTGTGTGTGTGTGTGTGTGAGAGCGCACGAACACATGTAACACAGAGATCCTGTAAAGGTCTGGAGGACAACATTCTTGAACCTTCCTGAAAAAAACTGGTTCTTTCCTCCAGACATGAATGAGTTCCAGGGATTGAACTCAGGTTGTCTAACTCGTGTGGCCAGGTAAGCCACGTCACCAGCCCAGTAAGGATTTTTCTTTTTTAAGAGGGTCAGATCCAAACTGTATCACTAGGACTCAAATAGTGAGCTCAAATCCATCATCCTCAAGTTACTGAGGGTGAACTAGAACGAGGAGTTATATTCCTTAAGCCCACAAGTTTAATTCCCTCGTGTACTTACTCTCTTGTACCTAACATGCACAGCCATCCCCAGCACTTTTATGCCTGCATGTCTTATTCAGACATCCATTTCTAAAATATTCAGCGCCTACCTAAGTCTGTTTTCTAGGCATTCGGGGAAGAGACACGTGCAGTCAAATGTCTGTGCACCGAGTATACAGGATATTTTCTCCTTCAAAAAAAAAAAAAAAAGTAGAGCCGGGCGTGGTAGTGCACACCTTTAATCCCAGCACTCAGGAGACAGAGGCAGGCGGATTTCTGAGTTCGAGGCCAGCCTGGTCTACAGAGTGAGTTCCAGGACAGCCAGGGCTATACAGAGAAACCCTGTCTCAAAAAAAAAAAAAAAAAGTAATTAGAATTCTAAGAATTCCAGCCCTGCCCCATACAAATGAAGACTAGAATCTAGACTCTACCCCTCAAGAGCTAGATAAACTTAAGCAACCACTGAACTCTGACCTCCAGTCTCCCTACCTCTAATAAGGAGATAACTACAACAGCCAAGTAACTACCGTAAGGTATCTAGGAATATCGGAAACACATGCCATCACATGTGTCCAGCACTTTACCAAAGACAAGGGACACAGGAAACTCTCAATGACTGCCACTCCAATTATAGCTTGTCTTTTTATACTGCACCTAACCCTAAATTAACAGTGTGACACTTCATCTTTTTTAAAGTCTCATAATTCTACCCCACTGAAGCCTAACTGAATTTAAAATATACACCAAAAACTAAATAGGAGATACAGGCACAGCTGCCAAGTGGCAAGTAAGAAGCCGTAATTTTCCATCATTGGAATATATTTAGTGATAACTATAAATGAAAAAGTAAGAGAGAAAAAAAAATCCCCTGCTTCCAAGCACCCGTCCAGTCTGACAGCCTGAAGCCCACAACACGAAGCTGGCCTTGTAGTTCCGCTGGCCCTGCTCCTTCCTCCCATCTGTGAAGAACAGCCACATCCCCGGGCCGCACCAGGAACTCTCTTGCCAGGTGAAGATGACACCTTCCAGCTTGCGTAGAACAGCTGTAATGGTACTGGCCCCCAAACAGGGGAAGCCATCAAATGACTGGTATGTGCTCAGTTTAACAAGCAGAGCTTGCTGTTGCTGAGCAAGGCAACAAATGACATCATCTCTACACACCCGATTTGTGTGGTCTACTGTCAATTTTCTCAGAGCTGAAAAGGAAAAGTCCTTTTTAGGCAAGTTGAAAGCCACAACTTGCTTAGTAGAGGCAGGTATAGTATGTATGTATATACATATGCACACACACACACACACACACACACACACACACACACACACACACACATTTTCTCCCAACCCCAACTACAGATCATGGGGCCTTTCTGGAGAACTCTTTCTATTGTAGGAAGTACTTAAAAATGGGTGTATGGGCACAGTCCCTGACTCAAGCACTGTGATCTGGCAGAAGACCTCAATTACCTTCACCTTACCTACCTTACCTTCTTCCACAGTGAAGAATTCTATATAAAATTCAGACCACTTAAAACCTGCACTAACTTATCCACACACCAAAATCCACAGTTGCGAGGAGTTGTCATTCTAGAATAATGTCACACTACAGAGAGATGCAGTTCAGCCACACAGAATGCAATACAAAAGAGAAAAGGTACATATAACATTCTCACTGAGTCATACTCTATCATAGCACCCTGGCTGCTATCTGAAATTATATTGCTTGGTGATTTGCTTTCGTGTTCTGACCTTTTCCTCCACGGCAGAACTCCCACAGAACAAAGATGCCATCCACCTTGTTCACTGTAAATCTGGACCCAGAAGACACAGCAGTAGTGGTGGTAGGTTCTATTAATTTTGAAAAATATTCTTTCCCTCTTCCTACTCTAGGATCCATGGGAGGACTGTACTTCAGTGGCCTGCTTTGTGTATGCTGAGATGACCCCGTGTGATGTCAACTCCAAGGCTAGCCTCCAGAATAACATATGCAGAGTTCCCCAGCCAACCTACACATGGGTGAAAGTGGAGATACTTCATGCTGCTAAGTAAGTTCAGGATGATGATATGTTATGCAGCCCTTCATGGAGAGATAACTGTCACAGCAGGCTTGCTATAAACATTTGTTGAAGTAACAACAAACAATAAAATCCACTTACTCTTTTAATAAAGCATGTATATTTAGAAACTGAGATACCAGACTAAGACTAACCTATTAGGCCTTCCTTATTTAGCCACAGCCAAAAGATAATGCCAAATTCTAAAACTTATAGATCATATTCTGAAATGATTTTTTTTCAACCCTTGCCTTTCCTAGAACGCTGCTGATGCGAAAACTTCAGGCTCATAAGGTGCCAATTTTTATAGTGTAATATTCCTTTCATCTAGTGCAAAAAGCCTCAAAGCCCATAAAATTGAAGTTGTAAACTTTTAAGGCACATAGCTTCATGGGGTTAGTGTTGATGTGTTCCCATTATTGGAAGCAGTTAATGGAAGTGGTTTTATAGTACACTTACATATTGTACTCACAATTACTTAATTCTTAACAGAGGATAGAATCATCTCTAAATGGGGATAAAACCATGATACATTTTACTAGTGCCTTTTCATTCTGATCCTTTATCACTTAGGGCGATGGCTATAAAAGAATCCTCCTTCAAAGACATTGTAATTCCAGAGGCAGGGCGAAAGTCAGCAGAGAGAAGATAGAAACAATAACTGTGAAAGCAATCTATGACACTGCTCTGTTTACATGCCTAACACACCAAGTCCCAGTTTCACATAGATAACACACGATTAAAGAGTATCAAGACTCTCTCCTCCTACTCTACACTTACTACTATACAGTATTCGCATGTCTGTGTATGAAAGAGATAGACAGAGACAGAGAAACAGAGACAATGAGACAAAGGCAGAAACAGAGAGACAGGAAAGAGAGAAACAGAGAGACCCTTAAGATTTACTTTGCACTTTACCCAGGCCTTTGAGTGAACAGGGTAGATACTCTGCTCCTAATCAAGTCTATTTTAATGACCTAAAATCCACTTTCTCTGTGTGAAAAAAATCTCAGGTCACTCTGGCACATGGCATTAGTAACTATTTTACTCGTTTATTATTTGGATACTACATTTCTTTTAAGATAGGACTGATCACCAGTCCACAATCTTTTTGTAGTCAAGAACTAATTTCATCATGTTTTGCAAATATAATCCCTTTAAGGAGTCCTAATGGGTTCAGAATTTATTCTTTAGTTTTAATCAAAATTTGTCCGAGTACATAGCTACATTTCCTTACTTACAGTTTAGAAGGGGGAGACAAGGTGATACATGCCAGCACTCGGGAAGCAGAGAAAGGCAGATCTCTCTTGAGTTTGCAGCCTGGCCTCAGAGCAAGCTGCAGGCCAGACAGAGCTACACAATGAGAGAGAACCTGTCTTGAGCAGTTAAGAGCAATGGCTGCCCTCCCAGAGTACTCAGGTTCAATCCCCAGCACCTACATGGCTACTCACGCCTGTCTATAACTCTAGTCCCAGGGGATCCAACATCTTCTTCTGGCCTCCGCAGAGGTGGATAGGCATACATTCAGGGGAAAAGCACACATGTACAAAAAATTAAAAATTAAAAAAAAAAACTAACATGACAATAAACTACTAAAGCAAAACCAATATTGTAAAAATAATCCTAGTGTCCATCCCTTTGAAGCTCCACCTTGAGTATTTGCCGGGGTGAATGCTAAAAGATGTGGCCTGGAGGCAATCAAATCTAAAAGCGAGCCAAAGGACACATCAAGATGAAAGGTATCCCACCCAGAGTATTTCAGTCAGAAAGTTGGTGGGCTAAGAACTTCACTTAACCCCCACATCTCCTCTGGTGGGGCAGGAGTAGGCTTAGAGACTGACTCAAAGAAGTACTAGCTCCCTGCCAGTGTCTGGGTAGTGTTCACCATCGTGGGCTCCATCTTCCCCATCAACTACTTCATAGGAACAGCAACTATTTCTTCCCTCAGACCATCAACCACACTGAGAGCCCACTGCATGCCAAGCCCTGACTAAAGAGGTTTCACAAGTTACTTCATTGACTCCTCCTATGGATCTGACCCAGCAAGAAGGAAACTGAGGCCCAGAGTTACAGACAGCATGTACTAGACATTATGATGGCTGTGGTGGTTTGAATGTGTTTGGCCCAGGGAATGGTACTATTAGGAGGTGTGGCCTTGTTAGAGTAGGTATGGCTGGTTTTGTTGGAGGAAGTGTGGGAGTGGGCACTAAGACCCTTCTCCTAATCATGTAGGAACCAGTCATCTTCTAACAGCCTTCAGAAGATCTAGAACTCTCAGCTACTCCGCCTGGATGCTGTTCCATCCTTGATGATAAATGGACTGAACCTCTGAACCTGTAAGGTAGTTCCAATTAAATGTTGTCCTTTTAAGAGTTGCCTTGGCCATGGTGTCTGTTCACAGCAATGTAAACCCTAAGACAATGGCATCTTGCCCAAACGCTGGAGACAATGAATACAAAGATGAAAGTATTTTCCTTAAGTAACCTGCTACCAAATGGGAGACAGACAATATAAGTGTTTAGTACAAACTAACAATCAAGTACAGGATGCTATGAGGAAGTATACAAACCTCCAAGTGGGGTTGCTGGAGCCACAGGCTAGTCTGTTGGAGGCCTCAAAAGTAAATTGCCAGGTGTGATGGCAAGTGCTTTTAACCCCAGCACTAGGTAGACAGAGGCAGGTGGATCACTGTAAGTTCAAGACTAGACTGGTCTACATAATGAGCTCCAGGACAGCTACCACTATACAGGAAGACCCTGTCAAAAAATTAAAGAGAGAAAAGAAGGGAGAGAGAAAGTAAAGGAGGGAAGGGGAAGGAGAGAGGGGGGAGGAGGGGGGAAGGGGAAGGAGAGAGAGGAAAGGAGGGAGGGAAATAGATGAAAGTCATCACTCATAGAAAACAAAAGAAGCTACCTGTAGCAGAACTAGCAAAGTCTTCCCTCTTGTCCTTCTTGAGCCCAGAGCAAGCACAGGTTTGATAAAGAACCTCCTGTGTGTCTCCCAGGCCTCAGTAGGCTCAAAGCTCACCTGGCTATTGACACAGCAAGTGTCTCTATTTCACTCAGTGAGCCTCAGAAAGAAAAGCAATACACAGAAATCTCTTTACCAGCAAAGGGACTCCAGTAAGTCTCCTTGGACAAAGAATACCTTCAAATTTCCAATTGGAAATACAACATTTTTAACTAGCTTTTTTTTTTTAAACAAAGGGCAATTTACACAAAAGAAAGGATGAGAAGGGACAGGCTCACTGTGTGAAATGTCTCCATAATAAGGAATTCTCTAAGCTACCATTTTAATCACTTGACATTTTGTTTCCTTTTAATGCAAATATACAGAAGACAAGCTCCAATCTGACTCCTAAGGATAGGGCTGGTAGGCAGGAACTGGAGCCTATTTTTAAGATGTTTCAGAGAGCAGAAGAAGATCTGTGAGATAACTTTGTGCTGATTAAGATTCACATGTCCTGGGTGGGCTCTTTTTTCAAACTTCATGCTTTTGATTCATTACCCTTTGATGCTGGATCCTTGATACTCACAGAAACAAGGGGCACAGGGAGAGCCACTTACCCAGCCAGGTAAATTGCACCCAATGATTGGCACGTGCAGAAAAATTAAGACAGCGTGGAATCACTCCTCACGCAAACTTACACTACTCAACCAGCAATCAGTCCACATTCATTCGTTTAAGAGAAGCACCTTGAACACCCTGAACATGAGAGGCAAATAACCAGCTGCTTGAACATGATAGCACGTACTCCGAGTGGAAGGAGCTTGGGGCTTCAAGCATAAACACCAAACGCAAGGGGAATGGATGGTCTAAGCCACCTAGAAACATGGACCCTCAACTGAGGAAGTGCCTTTGTAAGAGTGGTCCATGAGTGTGTCTGTGGGACATTTTCGTGATGACTCATGTGGGCAGTGCCACCACTAAACAGGTGGCCCTGGGCTGTATAGGCAAACCAAGGCAGACAGGGGAAGCAAGCCAGTAAGCAGCTTCCTCCCATGGTGTCTACTTCAAGTTCTTCCCTTGACTTCTTCGATGAGGGACTGTGAACTTTAAGCTGAAATAAATCCTTCCCAAGTTGGTTTTGGTCTGTGTTTTATCATGGGAACAGAAAGCAAATCTAGTGGTGGTGGTAGTGGGGGGTGGGGTGAATGTCATCAAAACACTATGTACACAACTCGTGAAGAATAAAAATATTGTAGAACAAAAACAAAGGAACAAAAGGAGAAGAAAATGAACTGGATAAAGTGCATGTCTTCATATCTGTAGAACTGCACAGACTGGGCATTTGTTGCTAATTCCATTTTTCCATGGAAATGGGAGTCACCCAAGTGGCCCGCACTGCCCATGACTACCTTTGGTTGCCTCTCCTTTCTCATTTAGTCATTCCCCACCTCCTTTCCAAACAACTTGGACACAGGACACAGTAATTACCACAATGGCAGTCTAGCTACAGGATAATGAAGATCTGGCTTATAATTTCAAGGTTAAAAGGGACTTGACACAAGAAAACGATTATATCCCAGGAAACAGGAAACTTGTTGAATTATTTTTTTCCTCTCCAATATCATTTTTAAAAGGCCTTCACTGGCTTGTATATTAGCAAAGAAAGGAACGTATACTCACTCCCCCAATTATCAGTAAAGACACTAATTCTAGATGCCTCCCCCCATGAACAGCAACATCCCTGGATGCCCCAGCCCCTTATATAAAGAGGAATAGAAAATAGCACATAATAACTGCACATGCTTCCATCCTCTCTAGATTATTCAAGATACCTAATAAAATATAAAGGCTAAGTAGTTTTAATAATATATTATTTGGAGAATAACAAAATATATGTATGTGTTTAGTCAGGTACAGTCTTTTTTTCCAAATATTTTCAATCTAGAGGTGACTGTACCCAGAACAAAGAAAGCTGAGCTGTAACCCAGGTCCTAGGAAAAGTGCCCTCTTGAAAACCAGGGGACTAAAACCCCACACATTCTACCTGTGTGACTGAGGCAAGGCACTTCCTTCCGGGCTTAGGTTTCAGTCTGGAGAAAGAAAGTGGCCATAGGTAGGATGTCTTGAACAAAGACAGTCACTCAAAACCTGAACTGCAGTTAGTGCGATGAGACATCCGAAAGCCAAGCCACTCCTAGCTCCAACCTGGAAAGATGCTGCAACTAGTTTGGAGCAAATACCACTTGTTTTGTTTGTTTTTACCAATGCAACAGTAACAAGAGATGAGCTCACCAAGACAATCTACCTCCATGCCCTGGATTCCATCCCAAGCACTGAATAAACTGGGCATGGTGGTATATCCACAAAAAAAAAAAAAAAAACTCAATATTCAGGAGGTGGAGGCAAGAGGGACAGAAGATCATAGTCAGCCCTGCTGGTTGAGCTAAGAATATTATTTCTTTCATACATAGGAGAGCCAGCTGGAATCACGTTTAAGGTGATACTTCATGTAATTAAAAAGCATGTTGTGTATGGGACTGAGGATGTAGCATGGATAAGGCTCCACGGTCAGTTTTTATTAACACAGGGGAAAAAATGTATACATATGTACGTGTGTGTGTGTGTGTGTGTGTGTGTGTGTGTGTGTGTGTATGTGTGTGTATGTGTGTGTACAGATGCACATGTGTTCTGGATATGATACATATTCATACATTAAAAGAGAGGTGTTTCTGGCAGCAAGCACGTACAGGCACTGTATATGACAGCATGCACGGTGTGTAGGGTGTATATGGTATATGCACACATATACTAAGAACCAAGGCTGCAATGAAGCCACTCACTGCCACAGAGGCAAGTGTTGCCAGAGTAGCTCAGCTTCACTGTGTGCTGGTATAAAATTAACCTTTAGTCACTGAGCATTCCTAAATCTTTCACTATTGGCAAGTTTTTCACCATCTTCACACTGAGTGGCATGATCCCAGGTAGCCAGGACCCACAACTTAAGAAGCTGTAGCCTAGCATGTACTCGTTAGATGCTTGGTTTGATCCCAGGTACTAACTTGGGATTGAAAAGCAGGGGAAAGAGGAGATACAGATAGAGCCTCAGCTCACATACCCTCTTGGGTAGTCAAGATCACTGTACATACAGGACAGAAAACACCCTGGAGGCACACTTGTAAAAATTAAATCTGTCCTGGTGATAAGTCACCAACAAAAGAATTCCAAGAGTAACATAAATAGAAAAATTCCTAGTCTCAGACACCCTTGAGTATAGCAGATTTAAAGCAAACACCTGGATGGGCAAAAATCATAAGAGAGACCAGAAGAACTGTTTTAGCCACAGAAGCCCAAGAACTTGCCTTTGAAGCCATAATTATAAACACTGGTCCTGGTTACAATTAGAAGAGTCCCCTGCATACATTACATACCATTGCCATCTTAAAACACCATGGCTCCTTCTATATCCAATTGACATTTAATTTAAACATAATATATAAGAGTATTAAACATCTCCTGAATTATCATTCCAAAGTTTGGATTTCATCAAGATGAAATCCATGCAGTTATGAATTTGCCATGTTAAATAGCTTTTCCATTTTTAATAGAACACAGAGAGCAGCTGTTTACAGAGAAGCACTTGATTTAATTTGGAGCTGATGTGACCTACAGCTCTCTGGATGTGTTGCAATGAAGGTTTCGGTACCCCCCTCCCCCCAGCAGCCTGCTGGGAGGTGAGAGGGGGAAGGGACAGCAAAGTGTGAAGAAGGCACATGAAGTGTGCCATACCTGAAGGCAAAGCATCTTTCCTCCTACACAGCACCCAGGCTCTGCCCATTTTGAGATCACAATTCTGGGTACACCAGGTATGATGAATCTGAAATGTCTCCCAGAGGCCTGTGTTCTAAATATTGGTTCCCCAGCCTGTGGCACGATTCCCATAACTGTGCAACTCTTAGGAGGTGAGACATGCCTGGCACAAGTTAGTTGGTAATGACAAACAAGCCCTTAAATGGTTGCAGACACTTGTTCTGGCCTGTTTTCTCAGCTATTCCGCCACAGTTTCACACATACACACACATACACACACACACACAGAGTCATGAACTCTGCCATGTCTTCCCTGGGAGGATGGACTGAAGTCCCTCTGAAACGCTGAGCCAAAAGAATCACTTCCTGCTTCCTTTCTATAAGCCAGTGTCATAGGGAGAAAAACAACAACTGTTAGCTAACCCTTCCTTTCTATAAGGCAGTGTCATAGGGAGAAAAACAACTGTTAGCTAACCCCATCCCTACTTCTAAACAACAGTCCCAATCCCCACTGTCTAGGAAACCATACAGCCACTGAGTCTTCCCCTGCTGGGAAAACCTTTCATCCCTCCCACTCAGGACGAGCCCCACTCCTAAATCTCCAGTCCACTCCTATGTCTGTCTATACAGGTTGAGGACCACGGTTTGTGAGAGCAAAGGAAGTAAAATTAAGAAAATGGCAACCACAGGTCAGAGACAAAGGAAGGGAAGGATACACAGAGGATACACAGAGGTTCAGACAGACCTAGTGGGGAATAAAGAACAAAGGAGGTAGAGACTCCAGGTAGCAAAAGGGAATTAACTCAGTTTACTCCTCAAGTTTATTTCTACAACCGGCCTCTGGATTGTAGACACTAAAGAAGACACCACCTAAGTCATTTAGGGTCCCTACATTGTGTGTGCTATATAGAAATGATTTTAAAATGTGTACAGGGGTGAAGGATGTAACTCAATTTATAAAGTCCCTGCCCAGCAGGCACAAAGGTTCAAGTCTGATCCTCAGTGATGCAAAAAAAAAAAAAAAAGCAGGTGTACTGATCCGGCACCCAGGAGCTGGAAGCCAGAGGATCAAGAGTTCAAGATCACAGGCTGGAGAGACAGATCGGGAGCTGAGGGCACCGGTTGTTCCTCTCGAGGACCCAGATTCAATCCCCAGCATCCATATGGCAGCTCAGAATCATCTGTTAACTCCAGGTCTAGAGGATCTCATTCTCTCTCTGGCCTCCAAGAACACTGTGTGCAGGTGGTGCACAGACAAATATGCAGGCAACACATAGAATAAAAAAAATTTTAAAAACGTTCAGAGAGTTCAAGATCATCCTCAGGTACATACTGAGTTTGAAAACAGCAGAGACTTCAAGAGAAAAGGTGGGGAGGGGATGGATGGGCGGATAGAGAAGAGAGACAGAGACAACAGTGTGTGTGTATATGTGTAGAGAGAGGGAGCAATTACTTGTAAATTAACAACTCACTTCTACCTGTACTAAAGATGATAACTTTCGCTCCTAGTGACATTACACTGCAGTGTAAACAGCAATCTGTAGAAATACATTTAGCACTGCCCATTATTCCTGAGGATCATCTAAGTACCAGGCAAGAATCGGCCATCTAACCAGGTCATTGTTATTACACACATAATGCTGGACAGTCAGAAGTAACTTTCAACAGCCTGAAAAACCTATTACTGCCAGCAGTAAACAGGAAAAACAAACAAACAAACAAAACAAACAAAATCCCACCTTTGAACACAGAATATTGCCAAGGAGTTTAAAATCTGAAGTTTTGCCATAAAGCCAAGTAAGGAATTTTGCATTTGTGATGTATACATACACATATTATGTATATGCATGTGTTTATATATAGCTATATGCATTTGTAAATGAATGTGTACATATGAATAAAACAAACTAGAGAGACTTACTTTCAGCAAGTGCCAAGCCTTGACAATCCCAGAGTGAAGCTTTTTCATTTGTTTATGCTCTGGCCATCCTGTGGTACCAGAACATGAGGAGTGTCTAAGGCTATCACATACAACTGTTTGGTGAAAACACATTTGTGTGTTTGAATAGAGACACACATAAATGAGGAATGAGACTGAGTTCTTAAATTTTATTTAGGATTGTTTTTGGCTTGGTGATCTTATGGGGGGTGAGGTGCAGAGAGAGAGGACAAACAGACTCAGACAGACACTGAGACATGTGTGAATGTGCTATATGCACAGGAGGGAGTGGAAGAGTAGATGTGCCTGTGCAAGTAAGTGTAAAACCAGAGAAGGGCTGTGTGTCTTCCTTTACTGCTCTCTACCTTACTCTCTTGAGACAGGATCTCTCACAAAACCAGAAGCTCATCAGAGAAGGAGGAGGAAGAAGAGGAAGAGGAGGAAGAAGAGGAGGAAGAAAAGGAGGAAGAGGGGAAGGGGGAGGAAGAGGAGGAAGAGGAAGAGGAGAAAGAAGAGGAGAAAGAGGAAGAAGAGGAAGAGGAAGTGGAGGAAGAGAAGGGAGAGGAGGGAGAGGAGGAAAAGGAAGAGGAGGAAGGGGAGGAGGAGGAGGGTGGTGGTGTGGTAGTAGTAGCAGTAGTTTGTTTGTTTGCTGGTTTGTTTGTTTGTTTGTTTTTGCTAGGCTGACCAGAGAGCTCTTTCAATCTGCCTGTCTCTGGCCTCCAATTCTGGGTTTACAGGCGTGCACCATGCTTAGATTTTTGAACTCAGGTATTTGTACTTGCAGGCCAAGATCTTTTACTCACTGAACCATCTCCCCAGTCCCACAGTACTGGAGGATGTTTTTCTGCTCTGTGTA
Source organism: Mus minutoides (assembly GCA_902729485.2). Taxonomy (NCBI): domain Eukaryota; kingdom Metazoa; phylum Chordata; class Mammalia; order Rodentia; family Muridae; genus Mus; species Mus minutoides. The sequence continues at coordinate 605,401 of LR750148.1, read as the reverse complement.
AAGATTATCCTTGTATTAGTCAAGAGCTGATTTCTGATCTGGCAGAGATCTGATTGTAGGCCAGATTGGGCATTGTTAAGCATCTCCTGCCTTAGTATTTTATAAACAGTGTTTTCCATCACCTTCTGATTGGTTAAAATAAAAAGCCTACAGTAAGGTGGGACTGGGGGGCAGGGGGACAACTCTGGGAAGGAGTTAGGTCGGAGAAGATTCACCACCCAGACTCAGGGAAATCAGACTTATGAAACTGAGGAGAGGTAGTCAAACATGAAGCAGAACACAGAATAGTAAAAATGGGTTAATATAAATTAAGAGCTAGTTGGGGACCAAGCCTAAACTAAGGCAGAAAGCACTATAAATAAATATAAGCCCCGTGTCATTATTCAGGAACTGGAGCAGATCTATTGGCTACCCCATGGTCCTATCTTTAAAGAGTACATCTTCCACATACTTTCTACTGAGCATCACCACACAAAGGCTAGGAAGCAGATACACACAGAAAACTTGTGGAGTCCCCAGTGCTCCAGAGAGGTGTACATTCTGGCCCTGTCCCAACAGAACTAACTTCATCAGCTCCATCTCATTATCTCTAGCCAGCTCCAGGTCGCCATGGTGCTCCCACTCCCCAATGACACACTGTGTCTTTCCCTGTATTATTAATTAACCAGCAAGTATCAAGTTGCCAATGAACAAGACCATGAGAACACCAAGAAGCAGAAAAGCTGGACATCTACCCCAGCTCCCCCATCCGCAACCCCCGCTTAACTGACGCCTGATAATCTACAGACAAACCCTTCTGACACAGCATGTCACCACACAGTCCCACTGCAGTGTAAAATACACCAGCAAGGAGGAGAACATTCAACTGCACACGAAGGGGAAATGCTGCAAGCACCAGGCTCACTGCCTGACTACACCCTAAGCTGCTGGCCTCACTGTGCCATAGTGGTTAGCATTTCAAGGTTCGTCCAGGACACTGGGGTAGAACTGTGCAGAGGTTGCATGCAAATGAGGAAGGATACTGCAGACAGGAAGAAACACTGTGTAGATGGTGTAGACATACCATTCCACTTCACTTGCTATACTTTCAGGGGGAGGGGATGCAGAATGTGGATGGGGCAGAGCACCTATATAGGTGATCTCTGGGTCTTATGGGGTTCCAACCCATGCTCCCTGCTCTGAGCACAGTGCCATGAGGCTGTGAGGGCATCTAGACCTTCTGAAACAAGTCTGCATCTCCAGGGACTTCACGCAGTCAAGCTGGAGACTTCCAGATTGGGCCACACGGCATCAGGGAAACCAGGGAGTTCAAGTCTTCATCTCTTCCCTCTATAAGTCCTCAAAGTGAGGACCCCGCTATGCGGGCCCTGTACCTGACGAGTGTTACAGATACAGTGAAAGAGAACTAGCAACATCTTTAACCTTATCACAGCCTGGTGCTGAGCAATGAGGGGAACGGCCCACAAATGCTTATCAACAGCTGTGCTGGGGAGCATGCAAGATTTCCTTTAAAAATAAAAATAGTGGGGGCTGGCGAGATGGCTCAGTGGTTAAGAGTGCCGACTGCTCTTCCGAAGGTCCCGAGTTCAAATCCCAGCAACCACATGGTGGCTCACAACCATCCACAACGAAATCTGATGCCCTCTTCTGGAGTGTCTGAAGACAGCTACAGTGTAGTAACATATAATAAATAAATAAATCTTTAAAAAATAAAATAAAAATAAAAAAATAAAAAATAAATAAAAATAGTGGTCACAGAGACAGACCTATAGAACGGCCAGGGCTAACCAGGAATGGGAGGAACAGCATGCTGTAAGAGAGGAAAGGTGATTGCAATGGCCTGTGGCAGTATCATTAGAACAGTGTGGTGTGACACTAGGGAGAGAAGCAAACGACAAACCTTAGAGGCTTTTATACAGAAAGACTCTATCAACTCTGTTAAGTCCCTGCTGGGAAGAAAGAAGGAGGAGGAGGAGGAGGAGTTGGAGGAGAAGGAGAAGGAGGAGGAGGAGGAGGAGGAGGAGGAAGAGGAGGAGGAAGAGGAGGAGAAGGAGAAGGAGAAGAAGAAGAAGAAGAAGAAGAAGAAGAAGAAGAAGAAGAAGAAGAAGAAGAAGAAGAAGAAGAAAAGATGGTGAAAGGTTTTACTTGAAGAAGATTCAGACCACAGACAATCCATAAAACAATTTATCTTGTCTTCCCTTAGACCTAGGTCTACAACGTGGGTATGCGTGTCTCTGATACCAGCCCTACAAGGCAAACAGTGTCTCTTTCCTATCAAAGAAATAAGCAAGACATATCCTGGTGCCAAATCAAAAACCAACACTACAAAGCTGGCGAGTCTACCTTGTGACTGCTACAGGATGTTAGAGGAAACATGACAGTCATTAAGACTCATAAAAATACGGAGTACCCCAAATCCAAGCACTGTGCTTACATCATAGGGCACAATCCTGCACCTATCACAAGGGGACTGGAAGGATTAACCCCTAAGAGTGACATTTAACACACAATAGGTGGCCCTTAAAGATCAACTAACTTTACATAGCATTCAGCCTCAAAAGCATATTAACTCTTTAAACCAGAAAAGGGGGTGGGGGGGAACCTTATTTTTGGTATGGGTACAAAGGGCATGAAATTGCTGCTTCTTTTATCCTTACTCTTACTCCACAATGGACCAGAAGATGAGTCTAGGCTGAAAGGAATCCCAGGGCATATCACCTTACACAGTGATCTGGGTGTTTCACAAAGGGCTCCCTTTCCTAGCACCTTGTGAGCTCAGAAAGCCTGAGACTCCTGGTCAGCATGACAGTCTCTGATGCTTCACAAAGCCTGCAGCACACAAGGAAGAAGCTGAGACCCTCTAACCAGGGCGGAGTTAGCTGAGGTGATCAGAAAGGCTGAAAAGAAAGTCACGTCCTGGGTGATCGCCCCTGGCAGTTTTCTCATGAACACAGACTTTCTCTGGCCTGGCTAGACTCCAATGTCATTAGTAAAGCAGTTACCTGAAAATCCCTAAGGCCTCATTTTTGGTAAAATGTAACTTCCTTTGCCGAATTTCCTGTTTGTGGGATGTGGAGGAAGTTGTAGAAACCTTGCTTTACTTCATTTTCAACTTTCTTTGCATACCACACACCACCACTTGGGTATATAAAGCACCTTGGCCCTCAGTCTTCCAGGCAGTGATAACACACAGGAGGTATCTTACAGATGGCTGACCCTACCCAGTGCTCATGCTATCCTTTAAAAAGCACCAGGGCTTCGAAACTTTCTCTATGAAAATTAAGTACAACCCATGACATTTTAGTGGCTAGAGGTCTGCCGAATTCCTGGGGAACTGGGGTGGCTTCAATGTAGTCAGGGATCCCTAGCTGAGAATCGGAAGAGAGGGCCCGGGTTGATCCTCCTCCTCTTCCAGCAGGTGAGTCATTCAGAACAAATGCTGATGCTGGTGGAGAGAGCCCATTTAGGCAACGGGGTTATGTCCCCATGAGGCAAACAGAAAATAAAAGATAGCATCCAAAATATTCTTCTCCAGGCAACTAATACCACAACAGCTACATAGCAGTGCCTATATTTGTGCAAGTTAAATTAACTGTCATTTCTCAAGGACTAGTTAAAATATAAACCTGAGGAGAAAAAAAAATACTAAATTAGTTGTTATAAGGGGAAGACCCAATGCCCTATTTTCTTGGCTCCAGCTCTAACCCTCCCTGCAGCAACCAAACTGTCCCAGCCAGATCTGGTTTTCTTTTGTTTTAACTGGATGGTAAACAAAGCCGGTTTCTTAAAGTTATACTTTTTTGCTTTCAAAAAAATGACAGGCCATAAAGACTTTTGTCTTGGACAAGCAACCCAATGGTATCTTGGAACTTGGGATGGGGAGGAGGGAGAAAGTACACCATGTTCCACTCCACAGCATACTTTCTTCAGCAACCATTCACTCTTGAATGTTCTTACAGATATGAAAAGAGACAGTACTGGAAGTTTCTAATCCCTACCATACCTTGAAACATAAAAGAGAGCTAACAAGTGATGAGCCAACCAGCTTACTGAAGAAAAGCAGAGGTGGGAGCAAAGGAGAAAGGAAAGTGCAGACCTTTCTAAGTCCAGACATGTGTACACACTGGAGCCCTTGACAGAGTTTCCCAAGATGAATCTTTAAATTAACCAACCATACGGCCTGCGTTGCATGTACAGCCTTTAAAGACGAAGGCGTGCCTGCATGGAGCCCCAAGCCACCAAAGTGCTTCTAGGCAGCAGTGTGGCTGTTGGGCACACGGTCTCACAAATGTTAAGCAGACACTCCACAACTAAGTTATACACCCCCCGGACCATGAGCAGCATTTTTAAAAAGCTGAATGGAACCATATGGAATGACTAACATGAATCTTCCTGGTTGAAGCGTTTCCCAAAATGATCGGGAATGAGAGAAAAAAAGGACTGGCAAGATCCAAAGATGTTTTGACCTTCTCAACATTCTGAGCAGGGCCATTACTCATGAACTAGAAAGATTTACAGCTACTGTGTTCCAGGTCCTCAGGTTTTAAACAAACACAATCCTGGGAAAGAAAGAGAGAAAGAAAGAAGGGAGGAAGGGAGGGAAGGGGAAGGAAGGAAAGAGGAAGGGAGGGAGGGAGAGAGAGAGGAAGAAAGGAAGGAAAGAAAGGAAAGGAAGGAAGGAAAAGAGAAGAGAAGAGAAGAGAAGAGAAGAGAAGAGAAGAGAAGAGAAGAGAAGAGAAGAGAAGAGAAGAGAAGAGAAGAGAAGATTGATTGAATGATTGATTGATTTGACCTGGGAAGTTTACATGCACCCTTGACTTACCCAGATCCAAAGATAGTCCTCGAATTTGGTTCAGTGTAGACATTCTCAACCAGGGACTGCTCTACCCTCCAGGGGACTTTTGTAAAGACTTAGGGGTAGGAGTTACTGGCATCTGGTGGATAAAGGCCAGGGATGTGGCTACAGTGGCAGCCACAGGTCCCAACAAGAAATCCTCCAGGTCAAAATGTCAATAAGGCTGAGGCTAACAAGCTCTCTCTGAATGGAGTTATTATCCAAACCATAATCAAAGCCAGGCAGGGTGGTGCATGCCTACACCATAGTACTCAAAAAATCGGAGGACCGAGTTCAAGGTCACCGGACACTACGTCAAGACCACAAGGCTAAACCCAGGCTACATCAGACTCTGTTCCAAACAAAAGCAAAGAATAAATTACAGATCAAAAGAGTCTGGTTTGCAGGCCAAGCATCTTGGTCAGGTACTTAAGTGTTCTGAGCCTCAGTTTCCACACACATATATAAAGGAAGATAATAAGGCACAATCTCATTAAAGACTGTGAAATGCAACAGATGTAAAGTCTCTTACAGATGTGAAGACACCTACCTCAGAGTCTAGCACATCAAAAGTGCCCTATGACTTTTTCTTTCTCTTTCTTTCTTTCTTTCTTTCTTTCTTTCTTTCTTTCTTTCTTTTTTGAATTGCAGCTATTTCCTTCCCAGGCATATTTCCTCTGGGGTTTTACTGGGAAGCAAAGAAAAGAGGACTCTAGCCAATTCTGCAACACACTATCTAGCTCCACGGTTTGCAGGGAGCTCATTTAATAATTCAGACTTCTATTGGGTCTAAATTGCTGTTTGAGGAACCTAGGGATGAGAAGATCACAATTTCACAGTATTTCAAAGAGTCTGTTGTTTTTCTCAGGGAGAATTTCAATCCAACAGCATAGGCGTTAAATGAGAGAAGGAACCGTAATAACACCCACTGGGTTTTTGCAAAACTGGGAGAGTGGCAAAGTCTGCTGACTTATATGACAATGGAAATCTTCAATGATTATATGGATAACTTGTTCAAGTAGAACAAAGTAGATGTTCAACTCGCAGGAGGGAAAAAAGGTAATTTCTCTATCAGAGGTGACCATGTAATGGTAGCTCAGCCATGAGTCACTCTCTAATACAGTAAAGCCAGAATCTTCAAGTTGCCTTATAAAAAAAATGCATGCTTGCTATAAACTATTCTAAACAGGGGTAACAGCCTCTTCCCATTACTCTTGCCTTTTCTAATCCTCGGAAAAAGGTAGAATAACCTACCCAAACAAGTCACCAAGAATTAAAGGTCACACTATAAATAATTATATCATCGGGTATAATCCAGCTATTCTCAAACAATCTAACTGGCACATATGTCACCCTAACCCAGAAGCAGCCATGAGTAAGTGATCCATATTGTTCTAGATACCCACCCAAGTGGGTTGTCAAGTTGTTCCAAGAGTGGACTCACCCAATAGTACCTCTTCCATTTACTGTATCAATTTATAGATCAGGACACAGATTCAACTCATTGTTCAATATGGTACAAGAAGGAGGTACTGTAAGCTCTCAACTATCATAATGCATGCACGAGCCAATCCTTTACAAGCAATGCCATGGAGTTCACAGACCTTCACATATCTTGCTGTCTAAGTGTTTCCAGAGAAAGGGTTTCTAGTGGTAAGAATTTTAGGCCAAAATGTTACAGTTTTTAATGGGTTCTTCCCACATACTCTCAAAAAAAAAAAAAAAAAAAAAGGCTGTATTTATCAAATCATTTCAAGACTCAAGTTAATGAGCACTCCTGACACACTGCCAGGCTGGGAAAGGAAGCCTGCTAGCCCCTTCCCTCACTAGGCCCTCAGCTCAGACATGTGGGGCCCACAGCACACTGGGGATTTTCTTGCCTTCTGGCCACTGCTCCGGCTGTCCCCTCTACTCTGACTAACAGCCCACCCCAGCTCTGTAAACCCACTTACAAGTCAAATATGACCTCCTCAGGAAGCACACCCAACCCCAACCGTGAACACTAATGTCCCCATCGACACTCATCTGTCCCCGAGAACACTCATCTGTCTCCAGTCAAGTCTGAATTGTGGGCACTCCCAGTCATGGCTATACACATGCAGTGGTCACAAAGAGCTAGGTTCATGTCCCACTGACACCAGTGATTTGGACCACATGACTCTCTCTGAATTCAAGACCTCAGGCTTCAATAGGAACCCATAGGAATGCAAAATAGTATAAAAGTTTCTACTGAAGATTAAGTGAGCCATCACAAAGAATATTTAACATACAAGAGTCGATCAAGTCCATTTCAGGCGGACTCCTAAAGGGCAAGTCCCCCGTGAAAGCAACACATTAACTCACACACAGAAATCAGGACATGTTTGTTTGTTTGCTGTTTCAACAGACCTCTGGGTAAAAAGACAGTAAGAGAAATATTTATTGGGTGTTTTTAATGTGCTCAGTATTCTGTGACTATTCCTCAGACGGTACAGTATTTCATGCTCACAAGCAATTCTATAAAGCACATAACTTATATGTTGCTTGTTTGGGGTTGGGGATTTAGCTCAGTGGTAGAGCGCTTGCCTAACAAGTGCAAGGCCCTGGGTTCGGTCCTCAGTTCTGGGAAAAAAAAAAAAAAAAAAAAGACAAAATATGTTTTGTTTTGTTTTGTTTTGTTTTTTTATGGAGTCTTCAAAAGATTAAAAACAAAACCCAAGGCCAGAGTAGATAAGAAATTCAGAGCCAGGTTACCTGACTCAACTCTGGGCACTTAAAGATATCCCATACACTGTAAATACCACATCACCCTGAGAAGAGCAGTCCGGTGATCACTCGAGCACTAACAAGTCACAGAATATACAGATGGCTTGTGTACCTGTGGGGCCAGGATCCTCACACGGGAAAAAGACTGCTTAAAGAGGTCACTACACAGACACGCCCGGGTCCCACAACCCCTACCACACCTCTCCAAGGCTAAAAAGAACGGATTTTTAAAACAATCGGAAAGCTGAGAGGGTCGCCGGCTCAGTGGTAGAACGCATTACCCTGCACAAGGCCCTATGTTCTGCCAGCATCACAAAATACCTACAACAGAAATACAGTACAATACAACACAACACAATGCAACACATAATGAGCATTGAAGTCAAGGAACTGTCCTCCATGAGAGGCTCTGCCCCAGGCTCTCGTAGTTGGGTCCTGGACCCAGCCTCCACCTGTAGCCTTCAGATCCAGGTGCAGTCAAACACTTTTGTGTCATATGCTCACTAACCCCAAAACAGGAAACAGATTGGACATTGCTACCATGTTTGGGAGCAATCCAAAAGTGAGCTTTGCAACAACTACCATGTCAGAAACTCAGCCCACGGGACTGTCTAGCATTCAAGGACACCTTGGGACACCTGGCAAGGCTATAAGCGAACATGGTAACTTTATTTTTCTCCATATGAAGAGACTGGGCCATGGGTATTTGAGTTTGGATCTCTTCGGAGAAGTATGAAAGAGCCAGTACAAACGCTTCCTCCACACAAGCCATGCTAGACACTTAAAAGGCCTGTGTTCAAAGGCATGTGTGTGCCTTCATTTGGAAGATATGTAACAATGTGTATGTAAGTGGTAAATTAGTGACTGAATTCTTTTTCAGTAAACAAAACTCAACTCAGGATGTATGAAAAAAGCCCTGCTAGGCATGACATCTTTAATCTCAGAACTTGTGAGGCAGAAGCAGGTAAATCTCTGTGAGCTCAAGGCCAGCCTGGTCTACAAAGTGAGTGTCAAGCCAGCTAAGGACTAGACAGTAACATGCTCTCTCAAAACAAACACAAACAAACAAACAAAAAAGCTCAAGGTCATCTTCAATCACAATATAGAGTTTCCCAGCCACTCTGGAATATATGGAACCCTGTATTCAAAGGGTAAGGGTGGAACATGGAACAATACAAGCTATGTTAGGTTCTTCATAACTATTATTCTCTGTAATGATTAAATGTGTTATCTAAAATATACGAAGCATCGTCACCTAAATAAATATACATAAAATCTATTTTTGTTTTGTTAGTAAGACAGGATTGCACTGTGGCACGAGTCACCTTGAACTTAGGATCCCGTGCGCTAAGCTCCAAAGTAGTAGGATTAAGTGTGTGCCACCACACCAGCCTTATTTTCTTAAAGCTAGAGCAATAAACATCTAGTGACAAAATTATAATCCTATCCACAGCTACAACACGTAACAGAAAGAAACCCTGACCACACCCCATCTGGCACAGCTCCTTGGACAGCACCGACATGCATTCTCTATCTCACTGCGACTTGGAGATCACTGAATTCTCCTATCAACGCTTGTAGCTTCCCCTAGAGGGTGGTGACTAGATCCAGACTGCAAGCCATCTCACAGAAGAAATAACAGGAAAACATAAAGGCAGTATAACAGTATACTTTAGAATGAATTCCTATCAAATCCGCTCCATAAAACTTGGCCCAACAAATTCCTCTCCATAAAATCTAAGTGGAGGTGGTGGTGCCAGGAACGATTATAAAAACCCGGAGTGTTAAACAGAAGTGTTTTGAGTCAACTACATAGTCAATTCCGCACCTCCACAAACCTAGAATCAAACGTTATCAGAATCGAAGCAGGAAAAATCAGCTACTTGGCTGATTGTTTTGACTCTATGTTCCATGTCAGGGGTTCACTATGTCATTCCAATTCAACTCTTTGCAGCTAACACATGATGTTTCTTAGTATTGCTACTTCAAAGAAGTTTAAAAAAAAAAAAAAAATCACATGACCAGTGTTATACAGTAGCTCAGTCATGAGCCTACACTTGAACCCAGCCTCCATGAAACCCAAATCTTGGGCATGTAACAAGAGAGTGAGTGTACTGCATCCGTCCCAAGAAGTGGAAATGATAACTAGGTGAAAGATGTTGGAGGTACTTAAGGCCCAATCTACAAACTGCTCAAATCACCCAAGAGATGAGCTAACACTGGGAGCCACACTCTGACAATGTACCACGGGCTTTCAGAGCTAGGGACTTGATGGTAGTATGCCTGAGAAACCTGGGAAAGCGAAGAAGAAGCAAGAAGGAATAGAAGCAGAAAGGAGGGTACCAAAGACCGAGGAAAGCTTTAAACCCCACCCCCCAACACTGAATAAAACCAGGCAAGACAGTACATGCCTGTGATCCTAGAATGTAGAAGACAGAGGCAGGAGGATCAGGAGAAGCCATTCTATGTACATAATATATTTGATGCCAGACAGACCCCATACATGGGAGACTTGGTCTCAAAAAGAAAAAACTAAATAAATAAAATCTGATTACATATACCTGGCTTCTGAGAAGATGATAAATGCCAAACAGAAAAAAGGGTAAAGGAAAAAAAAACAGTTCCCCACAAACAGATCAACAGCGAGGAAAAATGAGACCTACACAAGCAGTGGGACATAATTCGGCCTTAAAGGGAAGGAAATCATGACAATAGTGACAATGTGTATGAACCTGGACATCATGGTAAGACATGAAATAAACCAGCTACAAAGAGCCAAATAATATGCACCCACAGATACACTGCTCCTACAAGAGCCATATTCCAAGGCAGAACTGAATAGCACTGCTCAGGGCCATGGGCAAAGGGGAACCGCACTGCCAAGAAAAGGCACAGTTCTCTGGACATGGATAGCTTTACAACAGCGTACACATGCCTAACACCTAATATGCTTAACAATGATTGCAATGGGCCATTTTAGGCTACACATATCTTTCTTTAAGCCAGTAGAACCTGGTGAGGTCCATAAAGTCCACATTCCTTTCCCTGGACCCCAGAGAAGCATTTAGTCAGAGGTGGAAGATGCAAACACTTATGTCTAGACACGTGCAGGGCGTGGCCCCAGATGGATAAACAGTGCCGCTCTGTAAAGAGCCAAGACAGCCAAGCACAGATAGCTCTTCCCTGAGGACGGTGCAAGAACTGTAACCAGTGCTGGGCCTCAGCTCTCCTGGGACCTCAGCTCTCCATGAGGGGACCCATATCACAAGCACTCAGCGCTCCAGCAGTCTCACGGAGGTCTCAACACTGTTCAGTGTGAGACGAAAGCACCCAGGCAACTGCCTCCAGGCAAACACCTAGAGAGACTGCAGCTACCAGACAACTCCTGGTGTTAGGTAATCAGCCAAGAAACCTCAGCCAAGCAGTTTCGTTCTGATCTGTAACATGGGGGAATGAGCAGGCACAACTCAGCACATGCTGAGGGTTAGTACATGCATGTACAGTCCTTGAAAGCAAAGCCTGAGCTGGGCTGGGGAGAGGCCTTGAGTCGAAAGCAGGAGAGCTTGAGTTTGCTTCCCCAGAACCCATGTAGGATAAAAGCAGGACATTGTGGCACAGAGTTAATACCAACAATGCGGAGGTAGAGAGGTTTTAAATCTAATTTGTATGAGTGCTTTCTTTGCCTCTACCTATGTTCCAGTAGGAAACGTAAAAGCAAGCTACTCCCCAACCCCCAAAGACTGAACAGAAAACAGCACCTAGCCATGCTCTTCCTCCAAAGATGACATAGTCCTCTTCACCTACCAACCACCATGGAGTTTAGAGCCAGCATTTAAACCCTGAGATGCCAGAATCCTTAATCACTTATGTGGCCCTAAGCCAGGTACTGAGAGCCAAGAACCACTGCCATCTCTTCTTGTAGATGAGGAAACTGCGAAGAGAGGTTAGGCAGCATTCTCAAGGTCACACTCCTGATACCAGATAGAAGATGAACAGCCCACTGTCACCCACGAATACCCTGCCTCACATAGAACATGTCCCTTTGGGGCCTAGATTCCAGGAGAGCCTGTTCCAGTCTTTGGCGACCACTGATAGCCTGGGAACCTTCTTAGCAAGTAACCCCACTGCAGTCTAAATGCTCAGCCTCAGCCAGCTAACAAGTTCAGTGTCTCTCGTCACTCTCGTCACTCTCATCACTCGGCCCAGAATGGGTTGGCACTGGCTATTTATCTCCTAGTCTTCTCTTTCAAGTCACTGCTTGTTCAGCTTTGCCAGCAGAATGAGAATGTGTTGTCTGATCAGTTCTCACTCTGCCCTTTAGGAATCCACAGTACACCCATTATTCTATAGCCTACCTCAGAGCTTCTGAGTTAATCCTTTTATCGCCCCCGAGCTATCTCCATACCTCAACAAACCTTCCCACCCAAAAACAGGCAACCCTCTTGCTTGGTTCCTGTGTTTATTTCATACAAGAATGCCGCTCAGCTGCCAGCTACTGCTTAGTCAGGAGAGCAGAACATAAGGATGAATGGCTGCCCTGCAGCCACTACACCCCAGGAGGACAGCAGTACACAAGGAGGCTCGCTTCTGCTAAGAGCATACAAACAAGTGGGTGAATAAGAGGAAGGCATCTGGTTCCACGAAAAGGTAGCAGTTGAGTCTAGAGATTCGGGTTTCCCCATCTGGTACTGTCCTGTAGATAAGAGGACACTGAGTGGAATCCCTGGTCTCCACTCGCCGTCTGCCAGTAGTAGTACCTTCCAATTATAAAACCCAAATTTGTATGCAGATGTTCCCTAACATCCCCCAATAACGTCTCCCAAGTTGTGCAGAAACCACATGGTCCAGATGCAGATGAGGACTAACCTGACTTGCACGCTCCAAGGGCACTCAACTGTTTGTAGAAGCCTGGATAATTACCATAAACGCCGCAGAACCAAGTGACTCAGCACACAACCTAGGCCATAGGGACCTCTCCCTTCAGCTAGGAATATGAATGCACATAAACCGAGCACAGCGATGACATCTTTAATCCCAGCAGTAGCATGGGGCACAGACAGGCAGATCTTTGTGAGTTCAAGGCCAGGCTTGTCTACACAGTGAGTTCCAGGTCACCCAGGGCCATACAATAAAACCTCTCTATTTAAAAAAAGAAAAGGAAAGAAAGCGTGCACCGCCACCACCCTTCCAGCCCCCTTGAGCACATCCCCTAGCTACAAAACAGGGAAGTAACTTAAACCTGAAGGAATTACGGGGATGGAGGCTTTCCAGGGTCGAGGTAGAAGAGCAGGCTCTCATAGGAGTGAGTCTGGCTATCATGAGTTAGTAGCATCGTAGGCAGAGCTGACAACTCGGAGACAGATCAAACACTAATTGAAGCGCTGTCTCTCTGAATTTCTTAGTTATATGCATCAACTAATCCTCTTAAGCCATTTGAAACCATTTGAACTTTTATTATTAATTATAACCAAAGCATTGGGCTTGAAAAAAAAAACATTTTAGAAAACCTTTAACTATACACCCTCAGGGTAGCCCAGAGCCCCCAAGCACAATCTTCCAAGTAAATGATTT